>JAHWFP010016352.1:1222-43373 GCA_023313725.1 Lithobius niger | reverse complement strand
GGGGGGGGGGCTGTAAGAAATTAGAAAAACTTGGCATCGACATTTTCACGGTCTTTTTTAAATTTTTTTATTTAACTACTACATAGCTACTTCTGCAGTTTCCTGCCTTTCCTCGACAAAAATCTCAGTTACTCTCCAAATCGGTGGTAAGGCTGGCTACCCTAAGGGAATCTCTCCCCCCCCCCCTCCCACACTTCCGCGATTGCCTCAAATTCCGTATACTACTGAAATATTAGGTTCAAAGCAATAATGTTTTCAGAAACCTGGTTGACGCGCATTATAAGTGTATGCAAGTGCAAATCGCAAATGGGCAATAAAACTACTAATGGAATTCGCAAATTGCCGTATATTTGTTACCATTTCGTGCCAGTAGATGCCGTTTTGCGGAGCATTTGGCACAATCTATAGGGGAGTTTTTAAAGTCAGCGGCTTGCGACTCGCTTGCAAGCGGACCGATGCCCGTTTGTTATTTCAATGGGAAAGCGTTCCCCGCGGCCAAGCGACTCGCAAGCCGCTGACTTTAAAAACATCCCTTATACCACACGCCTTGGCTGTTTGCTGTGACGTGCATGTCACGTGACTGGGCTAGTCTAATCAGACGGCCAAACAGCAGTTGTTCTCGTTCGTCATTGGCTAACTCGTGGTGACGTCACGGCAAACAGCCATTGCGCATGGTTTAACGACTGGTTAAATCACTGGTTTGCAGAAGTGGCTTACAAAGAAATGGCCTTTTTGTGCCGACATATGCTGGCGAGCCGGTGCCTGAGAAAGGGTCTAGAACACTAAAAAAGGCCTACAAGGGCAAAAAAAAAAAGCCCTCAAAAGAGCAAAAGAGAGAGCACATAAAAGGGTCCCCAAAAAAAATTTCCGCTAGAACTTGTGCCTTTTTACTAAAAGTTTTTCCTGCCATCTCGGGGGTGTGTACTGATTTAAATAACCGTGCATTTCTTTTCCCGGAATACGGTTTTGCAAAACGTATGGTGTGCGATTAACGTCAAACTGCACATACATAAACGGGATTAAGGGAACGTGTAATCCGTAATATTGGCGTTGACTTCGACCCTACTTGTTTTTTGCCGTTCCCTCGATGGGAAAGACACATGCGGTAACACACATTTTTTGGCTAATATATAGTATTTGGTCTTTCGGCATCGAACGAAATAGAAAAAAAAAAAAAAACAATACAACATTCCAGGAATACCTCACACGGGAGCTGCCGAATTGGATGTGTGCAAAGTACAACGGAGTTGGGAACGAGAAGAAGGGGAATGGAAGTTGGGTAGGAAAGTTACGATTACTTGGCAATTGAAACAGTCGAACGAAATCAGAGCAGCCAGCTCTTTCCTACACGCAAGTTGGAGAGGTGAGAGAGATTAAGGTATGGATTTCTGGACGCAGTATTAACCCTTTGCACGGCGGCCAAAAACCAAGTTCCAAGGCGCACCGCGAGCTTTGTGAACCACCCCTTTCCCCCGGGGGACTCGAGCAAAGCGAGCAGCAACACCCCGGTGGTCAGCATTCGTGGCTCCAAACCAAGAGAAAGCTGGTTCGAATCCAGCAAATGACCTAAGTCCCTTCTATTAAATAAAATCGAGGCGAGTATGTGTTTGTTCTTTAAGGGTTAATACGAGGTTTGTGCACATGTTTTTGTAACTATTTTTTTTTTATTAATAAAGGACAGTCCAGTATTTATATCAAAATGGGATAGGGGACAGTTAGAGGCTAAAAGTTTATGATGAAGAATTTCCGGGATTTTTTAGCACCTTAATCCTTCCTTGAGCTTTTGTTTTGGATTTATCTGTATTTCTTTTCCTCTGCAGATGGCCGCGTGCGTTCTTCATCGAATGGAGCCTAGTTAGTACTGCTGTGGCCTTTTAACAACGGGTTCAGTGAGTCATCTTTACGCCTGTGGAGGAGTGGGCATATCGCGTTCAAGATAATACTGTACTTTTGAATTCAGTTATTAGCTATATGAAGTTACTTTTTTTTAAATTTTTCTTCATCAAAAACGGCAAAAAACTGATTGTCGGTGTTGCACTGACGCATATATCGGTTTAGTTAGTACCATTCGAACAGCGAATTTCGAAAAGGCTAATAAAACAGCTGATAAATACCAGCGGTGCACCTGTTTTGGGGGTGGGAGCGGGCGGGGGCGGGGGGAAGTCACAACGCAAGACCCTTGGTTAATACAGCATTTATTGCAGACTAATTCCGAAAACAGGCCTTATAACGTAGTACAGTAACTCAGCTTAACGCACATTCAGTCGAAATCGAACCAGCACACTGGTCTACCTCCAGATAACTACATAATGCCTATACCGATAAAGCTCAACGAAGGATAACAAATAGACGTAAATCACTGTAAATAATATAAAGGTAAATCGGAAATAAACCATCAGCGAAAATCGTGCACCTGTCGTTTAACGTATTACAGTAAGCCACCATTATGCACTTATTTTATTTCAAGTGCCATGACTCGGATTCCAACCGGCGAACCGGTCCACTTCCAGATTACGACCATCCCGCCTTTACAGATATGGTCACTTGTCCAATGGCATAAATATAACTCACTGAGCTCGTTATTAAGGTCACAAACGTGACCAGGATTCTATTCGACCAAATGTGCACGGTCGTATGGAATGGAAAGTATACCCCTCAGCCGCATTTTTTTGTAATTTTCAGCCGGCTTAACAGAAATTTCGGCTAAATTGTGGCTAGCCACAAATTTTATGGCCACCACCGGCCAACTATAAACTCGGCCGGCTGACGGCTAATTTTCGGCTAATTTAATCAAAATGAAGCAAAAATATCAACAACGAAACTCACTGCACCCGAAAGTGACGAAAGGGGAGAAGGCGGGGGGGAGGGGGGGAATAGGCCTAATGGCTTTTCAGATGAATCACAAATGAAAAAAGGAAAATTCGCGAAGAACCCTCAAATTAAAAATCAGAGCAGCATAGCCACTAACTGAAAGTAACCATGTATGCTAATGACCAAACAAATACACGACACGCATAAGTTTCTGGCAAGGAAATGTGGATTCAAACTATGAAAAATAAGGCGGACGCGAGCATCTTACCACTGAGTCAAGTTACAACTGTCTTCATACCTGTTTCGTTTCATTTTGATGTATTAACACTTCAAAGTTTAGCTTACTGTCGTGCAGCTGTGGTTAACAAGTGTTTTACATCTGGGGATTGGCGTACTAAAGTGTGGGCTTTCAAAGTTTTTGTGAGGCCCCTCTTAAAGTACGCGAGCCCTGTTTGGTCGCCACATTTGGTGGGAGATATTGACCTACTTGAAGCAGTCCAGCGCAGATTTACCAAGCGACTGCCTGGCTTCCATGATTTAAACTACTCAGAACGGCTTTCAAAGACCGGCTTAGAATTGCTCGAGCTGCGTCGCATTAAATTTGATCTAATCTTGACTTTTAAGATTCTACATGGCCTCTGCGATGTGAGCACTCCTATCTTCGATTTGGCTCCTAACCTGTTTGGTACTCGTGGCCACAAATGGAAGCTTGCTAGACAGACCTGTATTCATAATACTCGGTTAAATTTCATCTCGGTTCGTGTGGTCCATATTTGGAATGCCCTGAGTGAAGGTACCGTTAACCAGTCCACAGTGCACGGGTTTCGCCGCTCGCTTGCAACAGAAAATCTTCTGCCCTATTTAAAACGCCCGTTTTAGGATGCGGTATTAGAGGTTCACAGCCCTTCCGTAGTCCTACCACCGTAACGTAGTAAACTGTATTTTTAGTATTATATTATATTAAGTATTCGGTCTAGCCGCATTTTTTTCGGTGGCTAGGCCAGCAGGCGGCGGCCGAAAAATATTCGGCGGCTATTCGGCTGACGCAGAAAAATGCAGCGCGGAGGCTAACGGCGGGGGCTGAGGGGTATAATGGAGAGGGAATACAAATAAATATACACTCATAAGGCTTAACGAGTGATAAATAAATAAACATGAAGCACTGTAAATAATACAAAGGAAAGTTAGAAAGACGCCTTCAGTGAAAATCATACAGTACAATAACGTAGGACAGTAAGCCAACTTTATGCCCTTACGTTTCACATTCAAGTGACATTCGGTCGAATAGAGTCCTCGTTTCGATTGTGACCTTAACAACAGGTTCAATGAGTAATCTTTACGCCAGTGGGCGTATTGGTAAAGGCGGTTTGCTAGACAAGACACGATAAGATAAGAAAAAGACGGCGCCTAGCCGAGACTCAAAGTCATCCACCCCCCCCCCCAACCCCCACAAGCACGGATCAAACCCGTGCTGAAAGTGTCAAGTCGAGTATTAAAGCTGTTCAGCGAGGGAGCAAAAACAACATGCTCAGGCAGGCTGCTCCACGGGCGCAACACCCGCTCAGTAAAAAACCAAAAGCGGCAGTTGAGTCTAGAAGTTAGACCCTGTAGCCTGAGACTATGACCACGACTGAGGCTGATGCTTTGGTAGAACATACGGGAAGAGTCAAAGTCAAAGAAATTAGAAAGGAGTTGATTCGTAAGAATAAGGTCGCCCCTGTCGTACCTCTCGCGAAGTGTGGGGAGTGAGTTGTCTTAGGAGTTAGGAGGATGCATAGAAGGTCCTACTGATTTGGGAACAATAGTCCAAGGCAGGTCTAACAACTGTCTTGTACAACAAGGAAACAAGCGGCTACAGCGACTACCTAGTCGCATCCGGCCTTCTGTGCAGTTCTGCCACTACCAATAGTGACGCACACTTCTCTATCACGCATTGCAACAGCTATCTCTATCATATAATCTAAAAGCAGTAACCATCAGAATTGCCCGTTAAAAATATGTTAGCTTTTAATCTTATTTTACATTTTAGGCATAATTGTCAGCGTTTAGGCCTAATTTCAACTTTAATTTCGTAAGTAGCAACTAACGGAGATTTTGATTGTATACAGTAAGCCTACACATTTTTGCAACACGGTATGCCTCCGGGCACACAGTTACAGTGCTACAACGTAAAGCGCAACAGCCTATATAGATCAGTGGTAGTAGGGAAGGGACAGGAGAAACGGTGTAGAGAAAGCCAGCAGCGACTCATAGCAACTTGACGTTGCCATGGTAACATGATTTTAGACCTAATTTTCATTTTTTACGTTTAAGTTTTTAACGGCAGTTTTAGTTTCGTAAGTAGCAGATAGGCCTAACGGAGAATTTGGTTCGACCGTAAGCCTATTCATTCATGCAACAATGCGACAAGACGCTTTTAAACGAAGCTAAAATGTTTTTGATTTTGCGGCTGCGTTAACACAAATCTTTAGGATTTCAATTCGACGATGAAATGTTATTATTTAATTTAGTTACGTCGAAGAACTCTATTAGCTTTTAGGAGGTAACGATGTTTTAATTTGCCATGTTGTTTAACTAACTTTTGACACTGAATCTAACGTTGTAAACAGTGGTCGTCTCTACTGGTACCGTTGCGAAGTTGAAAAAAGCTACGAACGGACGGACGGACAAAGTCGTTGTAATTTTATTCTCAGCCGGTACGGCTGTACAGAAGACTAAAAACAGAAGTAGTAAGGTTAGACATTTTTTTAAAACACATAGTATGCAGTGCGAAAAGCTTTTCGATTGGCAAAGTCGGCATGAATGTCGAACTTACAGGTTTTGGACTTTGGTTTAACGCTTTTGCACTTTGATTTAACACGTTTGTACTTTGCTTTAACACTTTTGCATTTGGATTTAACACTTTTGTACTTTGATTTAACTCGTTTGCATTTGGATTTAACACTTTTGCATTTGAATTTAACACTTATGTATTTTGCTTTAACACTTAAAAAAATAAACGGATTGTTATAACCTAAATAACAAAAATTACAATTTTATGGTTTCCCTTTATTTGTACTATGGTAATGTTTATCAGCGAAATTATTTATTATACGATGCTCCAACTTATCAGCTTCGAACGCAGAATAACGCTGCGATTTGGTTCCTCGCAAAGTTTTTCACGAACATTCGGCAAAACATCGAGGCAAAGATACGGCAAATGCTTTGGAGATACTCGCTAGTTTGTGCCAGCAACAACGAGACAGCTATTCAGGTGAAATTTCGAAGGAGTTACACCAGCTAACGTAAATGAGGAAGACGTTGCGGACGCAAACAACACAAACGAAACCGAACGCGCGGAAGTGCCGAACAGCGAAGCTCCACATCACCCTCGCCGTCGAAGGGGCAACTACAAAAAAATCTCCAATGAACAACGACAACAAATAGTGGAGCTGATGGCGGACGAGGGACGTACCCGTAACGAGGTACTCAATAATTTTTAAATATTCAACAAGTAGCTACATAGCTACAGTAGTTGTACTTTTTCAGGTGGCTGACATATATAAAATTAGTAAACGCACTGTTTCCTCCATAGTGAGAACTTTTCAAAAAGCCAATCGAGTAGAAAAAAATCAGAAAGGTGGTCGAAAACAAAAGTTCACAGAGGCACTAACACGACAGCTGCTTGATTATGTTCAAGCTAATAATAAGGTTCGTTTGATAGACATTCAGGCATACACAGTGTATCAGTTTCACACTGAAAACGTCTCCCTATCCACAATCACCAAGATAATGAAAAAATAATAAAATTACTATGAAGACCTTGTATACTGTAAGGCATATATTTTAATTACTACTTTAACAAGAAGTGGCTTAAAAAAATAGCCCCCCCCCCCCGTTACACCCTCTAAGAAGAAGCGTAGGTTTTCTATTTTTATTGTGCGAATGATTTTTCTTGCTCTGCGTAATGTATAATACACACAAAAAATAGTTATAAAAAAATATCGCAGACAATTTTTTCGAAGGATTTTTTCCCTGCTCTTGCCCCCTCCCCCAACATCACAGCAACCATTACGATAACAGACTGCCGGCAATGGATCTACCACAGTCGACCGTTTTTAATACCATCCATGGATCTCGTCCCAATACATACTGACCTACCTGTGGGATATCAAGGAGAACCCGAAGAATGAGTTTCCAACGAAAACATTTGATGTGTTTTTTCCCCTACTTTTTAAAAGTTACGTTAGGAAGGGTTAACGCAATGAAAATAATTTTGCCCTAAAAGTTTCAATGAAATGAATTACACTGAACTTTAAATGCTTTATGAATTTTTCTCAAAGTTCAGTAATTAGTAGTCACTTTTTCTAAGTTCAAAATCTGTCATTTTCCTAATCGTTGCCTCAACTGTAAATTATGATAATTGAATAGAAGAAAATGCTCAGTAACGCTTCAACGAAAGCTGCAACTGAAGTTCCTTCATCTGTCCAACTTACTGTTAAGTAAGATATTTGTATTTGTGAACCATTAACCCATTTTTTATTATCCTTGATTTCTTATTATCTAGTCATGATAATTGGTTACAGCAAAAAGTAGTTATAGTGGACAAATACCAAGTTCAGTTTATTTTTAAGTGTTAAAGCAAAGTACATAAGTGTTAAATTCAAGTGAAAAAGTGTTAAATCCAAATGCAAAAGTGTTAAATCAAAGTAAAAAAGTGTTAATTCCAAATGCAAAAGTGTTAAAGCAAAGTACAAACGTGTTAATGCAAAGTGTAAAAGCGTTAAACCAAAGTCCAAAACCTGTAAATTTGCCATCAATGATGATACTAAGGTCACGGTGTGAGGAACCGACTTTCGTAGGCACCCCGGAGACATAGTAAACATGGTGAGGGTTGTTATAACCGAAGTGTAACACAAAACAGTGTAGTGACCGTACAGGTGAACCGGTCCAGAACTATCAAACTGCGCTTACCAATACCCATTGTCTAATGGCATAAAGGCAACTCAATGAACCCGTTGTGAAGGTTACAATCAAGACCAGGACTCAATTCTACCGAATGTGCTCGGTCTTTTAACCGGACTCCTCTTGTGATAATACAGGATACAATTTTAATACAAATCGTTAGCTTCGTTTACTTTCATTTATTCTTTATTTACTGCTTGCATTTTCTAGTGTGGAAGCCAAGAAGCCAAGTGGGGTCCCTCCTTGTATTTGTTTGTTACCTGTAGGTCACCACTGAGAAAAAATGAACAGCTACGAAGCTCGGCTGGAGCCTGAAGTCAGAACCCGACGTGATAGCACAGTCAGAGCGCCTGCCCTAGTAGCGGGAAGTCCTGGGTTCGCTTCCCAGGTGGGGCTGTTGTCCGTTCTTTCTTTCCCAGACTAGTGCAGGGAGCTTGGATTACATGTAGCTTTGATAGGGTGGACCCACTTACTATTATGCTGTACCGCGAGAAACCGTGCGAGATTTTGGTAGCTGCTTTGCATACTTCAAACGCGTCTGACGTTTCTGCTACCATTTTACCGATTCTTGCATCTCATTGGCTTTTGATTTTTCCGATGAATCGACACAAAATTGGACTAACAAACGAACGAGTACGAATCATCAAACGTAAGCCGGACCGCTCCAATTGCTTAAATTGTTTTGAAGTGCAATAACCTACCAGCCCAATCGCCAACGCGACTGAAAATAGCAACGTTTGTTATCAGAAAGAGAGCACCGTCACAAGCGACCATCGTAAACGCATGCCATTGTTTTGGTTTCAACGCAACTACGTCAGCTACTCTCGTCTCGGGTGATCTGGTAAGAATTTACCTTTTTTGTTTTAATAATGTGTAATTTAACGTTCAGCAAAGATTTAGCGATCAGATATTTCATAATTATTCGTTAATTTCGTTAAAAACTACTGGCTAGTTAAAACAAACCTTTGTGTTGGTTTCGAAAAACTAAGCGTCGTCTGCTTCGAGGATTGGTTTGGGAGCAACAACGTCACTAACTGAATCTCGCTCGTGTATACCTTACCACGAGAAATAGCAGCCTATAGCTCAGACGCGTTCACCGAGTGGGGCCACCCTATCAAAGCTACGTACAATCCAAGCTCCCTGGATTAGTGTATCCTCACAAGGCCAGTCTTTAATGCAGACCATTTGGTTCGTTTACCCTTTACCTTGTGATTTCTGTCTTTATTTACGCATTGCTTTTAAATAGCCTAGACAGACGCAAAACAACAACAACAACACAACGTTTTCAGGGATACAGTTCATCCCGTTGTCAAATACAAAGATTCGTTACAACGTCATGGAAGCAGTTACTGATGCTAATAGCATGAACAAAGTTTGTAACCCGTTAAATTTAAAAGGGATAAAAGAAATAAAAGCTAAGCTGGGCCCCGACAAAACAGGCTAGTGATATAGGGATGCTGCCAAGTGCAACCTCAAGCCAGGGAATGCAGAGGTTGAAGAGAGGGAGTAAGACGTATGCTGCTATTTATATATTTTATAAATCGGGAGATTTGTATTTGTACGGGGGAAGGGAGGTGCGGTTTTTATTGCTACTTCACTCATTTTTGCAATAAAAACAGCAGCAGACATTTTACTCCCTCACCTAAACTCTGCATTCGCTGGTTGTGAGGTCACACTTGCCTGAGTTCTTATCACTAGCCTGTTTTGTCCAAACCTAGCTCAGATTTTATTTCTTTTTATCCCGTTGAAATTCAATGAGTTAACAAACTTTGTTTGTGCTATAAGCGCATCCACGACTGACTGTATGATGTTGACGAAACTTTTTGTGAATTTTCGTACTTGATAACGGGATGAATTTATCCCAAAAACGTTGAACCGTTGATGTTTTAATGTGCACTTAGCCTGGCTATTTAAGAACAATACTGCACTTTATTGAAACAGTGTACAAACAAGTTAAAGCATGTTTCGGGGGTGGGGGGGGGGGGGCTGATGACTTTGACGGGCGATCTTCTCTTGTTCCTCGTTGTATGCCAAATTTGCCAACAACGAAAGCAGCAGTATAGCGAGTACCGTACAGCAATGTTTGCACGGTAGCAAGGCTTTCTTTCTTGTAGAAGAATGGAATCGTCGAAGCTGTAGCCGTACATTTAGTAAGGCAAAGATCTGGCAAGGAAATAATAATTTTTTTTGCATGTTTTCCGACCAAAATTGCGTTACCGGTATTTTGTTGGCCTTTTCTAACTGATAAAAATTATCTCTGCACATATTTCCCTTTTCGTGTGTGCGCGCAAGTCGCGCAAGTCCCTTATAAGGAACCAGGAAGTTTTTGTGCCACAAGATTGCTTTCCCCGTCAAACCAGAACAAAAGGCATTACGCAATGCCAGTTTTAGTTACAACCACTCTTATCAACTTGTGTCAACTCATATCAGTCAATGCAAACAAAAAATTAGAAAAATTCAACAACCCGATTGAAATGCTTATGTTGCGGAAATTTCAAAATCCTTGCATGTTATATACTTCCAGTTTATTTTCCAGTTTATTATTGAGAATACAGCACTGAATTCCAATTAAAATAGTGACATATTTTCGAATTAAATGCAAACCTAACGGCCAGTTTGGAATTCGCGTAGTTGAGAATTGTGGGGATTTTTTCCTAACTTTTCGTCTGACATGTTTGCTTGGCTTACCGGAAAGAGCAAAGGGAAAAAGCAAAGGTTATGAAAGAAAAGTCACATCAACACACTGGATATTATTTTGTGCCCGTACTTAATCGAATCTGGCCTTAATTGAAGCCGACAATTCAAAAGTTATCTGAAGGGCTACAAATAAAAGACAGGGATTGGGTGAAAGGGTTAAAACAACACAGGTTAAAATAATGACGCTGTAGTGTCTGCGGCCTATCTTGAGTTCGCCCCAGAACGACACGGATGATCAATTGTATGTTTTTGGTAGCAGAGTGCCTTGTTGATATCCAAGATGGTTACAAAAACAATGGCGGCCGTCGGTTAATGCCGCCCCCTCCAGGAAGACGTAGCCGCAAATACAATACCTGCAGGACTCAAGTTAAACCGCGTACACAATAAATGGCTGCAATGCAGCCGAAGATCAACAAAGAATTAATCCAGCAGATATTTCTAAAACGCTGCAGAGAATAAAACAGGAGGAGGTGTCTGAAAACCAGAGACATATGAATGAGCCGATTTGGTTGAAAAATGATGGAAAAAGGTTCCAGTAGAAGTGGCTAAAGAGCCACAACGAATTGTCATTCAACTTAAAGTTAATGTAGCAAATCTATACATAAAGTCAGCTGTTTCCTTTACTGTAAAATTTAAAATAACATACCTAAATACATAAAAGCGAGAATTTATAAGGTTAAGAGGAGAATTTGTAACTCTAAAGCGTCCCTATTGAAACGTGTTACATTCATTCCTATTAGTCCCATCCGACTTTTCAGAGGGCGCCACGCGTTCCATCTGGTAATTCTAGCTCATTTTTCAGCCCAAATCTAAAGTAAACTAAATTACAACTAAGCTAAACTAAATAATAATTAAATACAAGCTAGTTTCGCTTAGTTTAGTTTAATTTTAGGCTGAAAACTGAGTATAAATTCCCATATAAAACTCATAAACTTAGACGGAACTAATAGGGAGTGCATCTAAGACGTCTCATTAGGGGGTCCTAGTCACAAATTCTCCCCCTCAACCCTATAAACTCTTGATGAAATAAATTACAACCATTAATCATTTGCAGAAATGCCTGTTTAGGTGCTACTTTATGTCAGTACTGTGTTTCCTTGAAAATTTATTCAATTTTACGTAGAAAACTATTTACAGTATTTTATGAATTAAACTTTTTCTTTTTCTTTTTTATTTGGTTTCTATCATGTATAAAGTTTTCCTTTTACTGCGATACACGAAATGTATTATTTTGTATCTTCTTTCATCGAGGTTCTTCAGGTATGTTTGCGTTGTTTTTATTTATTTTTTTGTCGTTTTGTTTTGACGTATGTTTTGCATTAGTTGCATAAGCTGACGTATACACAAGTTGTATTATTATTTTTGTATAGTACAAATCACGCCACACTAGCGAGCAATGATTGATCTTGTGAGGTGCGGGCATTTTGCACTGTTTGCCTGGCTTAACAAACCTATCAGTCGACCTACGTAAAGTACTAATCTATGGAAAAAAGAACATTTTCACGAATTTTTCCATGCAGTCAACAATCCTCACATCGAAACCGAACTGCGACAGAACTATTTATTTGCGACGTAATTTTTGCACAATTTTTTTAATATGCATTAGAATTTATAACTGTGTTGGCAGTTTAACATCATTGCAGGTGCTGTTGCCTACCAGGGGTCAAATGGGTCAAATTTGTGGAGATTATGGCCCTTTCCAGACAGTCGAAAATCTGGAGTGAAGCGATGCGGTACTGCGTTCGTTAACGTCAGTACGGTACTGCCCTAATCTTAAATAGTTTCTATAAGAGATTCTTCACTTTCATTTAAAAAAAAAAACGATAAAATCTGTGGCGATAAATGCACCTTTAGTGCGTTTTTTTCTTCGTGTTCATCGATGGATTTTTATGTCAATTATACACACCATCCTTCTTGGGTAATCAATAATACAAGAACTTCAATTAAAGTCAAG
This sequence comes from Lithobius niger, assembly GCA_023313725.1. Classification (NCBI taxonomy): domain Eukaryota; kingdom Metazoa; phylum Arthropoda; class Chilopoda; order Lithobiomorpha; family Lithobiidae; genus Lithobius; species Lithobius niger. The sequence goes on along the minus strand of JAHWFP010016352.1, from coordinate 30,967 downwards.
GTCTTGTGTAAGGGGACGTTCACGCAACGAGGCCTTCTCGCTCGCCGAACGCTGATTGCTAGTCAATCGTTATTTATTTGCGATTTGTTTCCTTTTTCTACTGAATGAATGCGGTTATTAGCACGGCCGGCAGGCAGGCAGTGCTTATTAGAGTTCGTTTGCGCACGAGAATTAAAAAAAAAACTGGACAGGCTGCGGCGGTGGTGAGGCCCCAAATATTTCAAACAAAAAACTGCGTTCACTTTCTGACATAACCACTGAGTAAAAACAGTCCTTGTTCCCTGCAATTGGAGTTCAAATTAAAGTTCGTTGCGTTCGAGTGACCTTTAATCCGTTTTATTCGTGTACCTTTACAGCTGGGAGTATGGGGATACGAGCTCTATACCACGAGCCAAGGGTGTTTGCCGTGACGCGCGCATCACGTGACTGTGATGGTCCACTCAGACGATCAAAGAGCTGCTATTCTCGTTCGTCAGTGGCTGACTCACGATGACATCACGGCAAATAGCCATGGTTCATGGCATAATGCTTTTTTTCTGAACGGCGAAGCCGTTTTTTGTTCAGTTAATACATAACACATTTAAGTATTATAAATAATAAAACGGATAAAGAAGAAAGTGCTACAGTAATTTTAAACAGTGCTGCAATATTGTTGTCATTATACGCTATTTCCAAAATTTACTATTCTCGCTCAAAGAACGGCTTCTAGCAGTGATCAAACGACGGTAGAACGAATAGCTGCTCGCAGCGAGAATTCAAAATCCAACATGGCGTCCATTTCGGGGTTATCGAATCGAAGACAAACTATCGAATGCCGGCATTCAGAAAACAGTCCATCGTCTTGTATACTTGCAGTAAAAATTGTTTACTCGTTGTCGTAAAACGACGCCGTCATGTTGCACGCATCGCACGTTGTGTCGCGATGCACGAGGAGAAGGACTACGTCCGCGTTGTTGCTATGGTTGCTACGTAAGAACGCCCCTGCTCCGGTAAAGGCGAGAAGCAGCCAGCAGATTTAGTATTATCCAAGTAAAAGCGAGAAAATTATCGTTGCGTAAACCCGCCCTAAGGGCGCGTTTAAGCAGCGACTCGCCTGTGCATTCTCACAGCTAGAACTCAATCGCGATGGCAAAGGTGACATTGCCATGGTAACAACGCTAAATGGATTAGCTAAATCCGACATCGTTTGAGTAAATACTTGCAGTCTTATAATCCATGCAAATAATATAAAGAATTCCTCATGACGAAACAATTTTCCCAAACGCTTCTGAACTCACGTTATTTGCTGTTTTCGTTGCGAGGCGGCAGACATAAAACCGTCGCCATGTTGGAATTTGAGGTGATTTCTAGCTTCTAGCTGCAAGAATGCAAAAGCGAGTGGTTGCGTAAACGTGCCCTAACTCATCTGGTGAAGTCGAGAAAGCTTTTTTTTTGCACCGTGCTAATAATATTTAGTATCAATCACAAACACTAAAAAAAAAAAGTTTGGCGCCGTTATCTTGAAATATTATCAAAAAGGGGAACACCTATGAATGATGTTCGATATGTGTTTAGTTGCGTTCATAGTACATGTAGTGTTAGTCAGGTTTATCTTGACGACAAAGACCTTTTAAACCATGAGTCAGTTAGGAGATATGTTAATGTAAGAACGAGCAACAGTACTCCTCGGTTTGGGTATTTTTATTCAAGTTTAAAAACAACAAACGTGCTAAAATGATAACTGAAAACATGTGAAGTAGTGGCCGTATAAGGAAAGCTGTATAATTCCAGAACAAAACGACAAGAATTAAATAGATTCATGCAATGATTACACAAGATAAAAACGCACCAAAAAAAGCATTTATCCAAGCAAATTTTATCGGCAAAAAAAAAAAACCAAAAAACTGAAGGATCTCCTTTAGAGTCATTTATTGTATGTGAAACGTACTGCCACGTTGTACTAGGGCAAAAGGCTGACGCTTTTATTCTGATATGTAGGGTCGTTCAAGTATTACGTCATCGAGAAATTGGCCATTTCGCCCACCTCCCCCCTCGACATTAACACCCCCCACTCAAGTATTACGTCATATAGTTCCCCCAAGAAGGGGTGTTTATATTATATATAATTTCTCCACATAGATGTAGAAGGACTACGGAAGGGTGTTGAACCGCTGATATCCCTGATTTCCCTGTATATCCAAAGATTTCTGGAGACTTTTTTTTTGCGTATTTCCACCCTTCAAAATTTTGTCTTACTCGGGTAGAGGTGCTTGTGTCATCAACTGGCCAGCCCCCCTCCCCTTCCCTCGTCAGCAATCGTCACCAGTAGGTAAACCCCCCTCCCCCCCTTCTCGATGACGTAATACTTGAACGGCCCTTGTGGAATACGTAAAGCTCATCCACAGGACTAGGTATTCAGTCAAAGTGCTTTCAAAATAGCCTCCACGTTTTTCCAGCTAATCGAACATCCGTCTGATGATAATTTTATTGTGCGATGAAGCCATATATTGTTTTGTTTTGTTTTTGGCTGTGTTTTAGTGACGTGCGGTGCGAAACAATGTAAAGGAACTGCTCACCCTGTGCTGGTTTTTGTTGCGTAAATATTTTAACCAGAATATAACACGCATTACCAGATACATTAGTGGTTACTATAGTTGTGCCCCGGCCTAACATACGCCGGTCTAGCTGATTATCGCTGCTTCAACTCGCCATTATTGAAGCAATAGTGTTTGTTTCTAATTGTTAGAACGCACATCCGTTTCATTGTTGGCCACTCACCCTTTTTCTTTGCTACCGTGGCAAGAATGAACCCGCTCGCCCTCTTGCTGATTGTTGAAACTTCGTTTGTTTAATCTAGATTCCTCCTCTTTGAATGTGGACCCCTACTGCTGTTAAGGCGACGGGTATTGCGCTCCATATGGACTGCGCGGGACATTGGTAGTCTTCTGTCTCTTGAGCCGGGTCCTGATACTTGCAGTCGGCTACGGTCAGTGGCGGTGTTTGTCAAGGAATCGGGCTGCAGGGTGTAGTCTAGGTTCTTTCTCCTACTCCATCTCGTTCCTCAGCTGTGTGGTTTTCGGGTTGATATGTATGCTGTGAAGTAGTATGTGTCAGCGGGTAGTACATGTGTACAGTAGTTCCCAGATATTTGTACTAGGCTAGGGGCGCATGGCTGCGGGCCACAGCTCCTTGAATAAAATCAAATAAAATCTAACAATCGCTCATCATTAAGTTTGCTCCTAAGTGAAATAAATACATATATAATTTTACTTCAAGACATACTGACCCTGCATGACGATTACGGAACACAGTGTGGTACTAGTCTTGGCTTTGGGCCTACGTTTGTTGAAAAGTAGAATTTAAAGTTGTGAAGTACCAATCCAAAGCTTGGAATGCTAGGCAGCAAACTTCGTGTAAAGTAAATGTATTTAAAAACTTAACTTAATTTTCAAACGAAGCTTAAAACATACCGAGATTTTTTGTCAGTTTGTTTTGAAAAATCGAAGTGACTATTTACTAGGATAAAAATGCATTGAATTGGTAAACACTGAACAGTTCTTGGTTTTCCTTATCGTGGTGCTACCTGAAATGACCCGCACTCACACAGACGTTGATGAAGCCTTACACTCACAGAGACGTTGGTGTACGACGGTCCGGATGCCTTCGGTTCGGATAGCTCACAGCATACAGCCTGGCTGATTCTACAGAATTGCCGTCGGCACGACCGTTCATGTAATGCATGTCAGCTAGCAAATCGTTGGTGAAGTCAAAATACAGGGTGTCACAGAAGTCATGGTTATAAATAGTTTAGTTTGTATTTTTATGTAGCACTGCTTGGTTTGCCTTCACATAATAATGGTTATAAATCGACACGGAGGTAGAACTGATCAAATCTATAAAAAAAAAAATCTATAATACACACGCCGGAAACGACTCATTTCAGAGATAACGAGGGGGGGGGGGGATTGAGGCTTAATGGCGCGTCGACAGCTTGGTCATTAGCGCCAACCTCAGATAACGAGGCCTGTTCCCCAGGGTGACACAGGCATAGTCAGCCAACTTTCAGGGGCAGCGCACCACATGCTTAAAAAAATGAAACAACACGTGACGGTGAAGACACGTTTAGGAGCGAACCGTTCCTTACAAAGTTATTTCTCATCCGTCCTAGACGAGGCGTCCACACATTAGAGTAGGGCCTCTGTCCCCCCCCCCCTCCCCAGCTAGATAATTGCTAGAAACAAAGCAGAACGCCCAAACAAAAAGTAGTAAGTTGGAATCGCCTAGACGGTGGCTTTGACCACTTCCCCGGAGGGAACCTTTCGTGCCTCATGCAAACTGAAAACGTTGTTGCACACTGCCATGACGAAACTAGGAGTTCATTACAAATGTTCGAAGTGGCCACCGTTTACTTGAATGCATGACACCGCTCTTCTACTGAGAGACGCACGAATCCTTGCACATACCCCCTGGTTCTGCCTAACCTGCTGAAATGCATCATGAACATGTTGGTGCAATTCTGCCTCAGTGTCTACGCTGCGTGAATAAACAAGTCCCTTCATGTAGCCCCAGATGCAGTAGTCCAATGGATTGAGATCAGGTGAACGGGGAGGCCACAGCATTGCGCCTCCTCGGCCAATCCATCTCTCCCCAAACTGTTCGTTTAGATTCTGCCTCACAGCAAGCAGGAAGTGGGGGTGGTACCCCGTCGTGCTGAAACACCACCCTTTGCCGTGTCCCCAGTAGGATGTCCTCGAGCAGACCAGGTAATTCATACTGCAGGAAGGTGAGATATGCCGCCCCTATAAGCCTGTTGGGTTGAATGCTTGGCCCGATGAGGTGATCTCCTACAATACCAGCTAACACATTGATTGAGAAACGATGCTGGTTTCGCACTTGCAGGGTCGTGTGAGGATTTTCATATGCCCAGACATGGGTATTGTGGAAGTTCACAATTCCATCTCGGGTGAAGGCGGCTTCATCAGTAAACAACACTCTGCTGAGGGAGAGAGGGTCTGCAGCACATCGTTGTTGAAGCCATTGGCAGAATGCGACCCTTGCCGGATAGTCGTTCTCAGCTAGGGCTTGCACCCGCTGCAGATGATATGGGCACAGCAGTCCAACATGCAGGATCCTCCGGATAGCATTACGGTGTGCGTTTTCTGCCAAAGCAATCCGCCTTGTGCTGATTTCCGGATCGTCATCCACCCTCTGTAACACCCGCTCTACCAGTTCAGGGGTACGAACAGTTCTTGGCTTTCCTTTTCATGGTGCTACCTGAAATGACCCGCAGTCACACAGACGTTGGTGAAGCCGAATAAATGTACGACGGTCCGGATGCCTTCGGTTCGGATAGCTCACAGGATACAGCCTGGCTGCTTCTACAGAATTGACGTCGGCCCGACCGTTCATGTAATGCATGTCAGTTAGCTCTTGGTTGGTGAAGTCAACTGCCAAACTCTAGTAAAGAAATTAATCGGAAGTTTTACCCTTTTCTTCTAAACCAAAGAGATTAAGTAGGAGAAGACGTTTTTTTCCACAAGTAAAGAAATTAATGAGAAGTTTTACCTTTTTCTACCAAACCAAGTGTGACTTTTTTTTTCATCATTGCTGTGTGGCATGTGCAACAATGCTTTCAGTTTGTGAGGCAAGAAAGGCTCTTTCTGGGGAAGCGGTCAAAGCCATAAGCCACAAAGCGGTCTAGGCGATTTCAACTTACTACTTTTCTTTTGGCGTTTTGCTTTGTTTTTTAGCAATTACCTAGCCGGGGGGGGGGGGGGGGGAAGACGACCTACAACCCTTATGTGTGGGCGCCTTGTCTAGGACGGATGAGAAATAACTTTGTAAGGAACGAACCGTTCCTAACCGTGTCTTCACCACACGTGTTGTTTTATTTTTTTTAAAACATGTGGTCGCTGCCCCTGAAAGTTGGCTGACTATGTCTGTGTCACCCTGGGGTACAGCCCTCGTTATCTGGGAAACGAGTAGTTTCCGGCGTATGTATTATTGGTTTTTTTTTTATAGATGTGATCAGTTCTACCAACCTGTGGATTTATGACCATGATTTCTGAGACACCCTGTATGTTACCTCAAAAATACAATTTGAACAAAAGACGTCAACGTGCGTTATTTAAAAATTCCGTTTGCTTGAAAAGTATCCAACTTGCTTGGCAGGTGGTAATTCTTAGTATCAATAAATCAATACTGACAAAAATTGTTTGCTTGAAGCCTTTCAAACTTTATTTTTTCTTCTAAAAGAATTTTAATTGCCGGTACATAATTCTTTATTTGCAAAAGACAAACAATCCTCGTTTCATTGGAGAAGGTGAACGATACCACAATGAACCATAGAATTAAAACAATGAAGATTGCAGTTTTAGATTTCTTGCACAGCATAGTCATTGGCAACTCCACTGGTAATTGACAACAAGTGATATTAACTGATAAATTTCTTGCCTAAGTCCCTCCATCTTGTTGTTATCAACGTGGCATTCCCATTGCAAATACCACTCGATCCTACTTTAAGTTTTCTGGTCAATCACTCGGTGCATTTCCAAACTGATAAAATACCGCGCACAAATGCACGACATTTTTTGCAGCTTGGGGTGTAAATCGTAGCGAGAAAAATTATCAGTATTAAATTAGGTCGTTCTGGTAATACCACTGTGTATCTGATCGTATTCGCCTTAGTCCCTCCATCTTTCTCGTATTACTATGTGGTATTGCCGTGGCGATTACCAATCGATTCAACTTTAATAGTTTTTCTCAATCACTCGTTGCATTCACAAGCTAATTAAGAACACCTCGCACAGGTTCTCGGTGTTTTCATTTTGTAGTTCAGAATGCAACTCGTGAAGGAGAAAAAATTATCAATGCATAAACCAACGTCTTTTGGTATTACTATTGGTAATACTGCTTGGTTACAATTATTACAACGAACCCTGAAGGTATTAAAAAATGTTTTAAGGTTGACTACTTAATGGCTGCACTTAAAGTTATTAATCAGTTGATGATTGATTACCGAATAATCCATTATCACTGTTCAAAGAAAGACGTATACGAAGTTCATTCACACACGATAAACTGTAAACTTGGTATAAAATACACATTTATAGATCCTAAGGGTCACTTTGCATTCTTCCAGATAATTTAACCCTTTCAAGCTTGATCTGGAGTTCAATGCACATTGTTCGGTGTTGTTGTCCTCTAACAATGTCGTCTCTCCAAGAACCGTCGAAATTTTGTAATGGTGCCTTATTTTCACCAATCATTACTGTTAAGCAAGAGTTGAATATGGAATAAAGTTACTATGTGGATTATTTACCACAATGTGTGAGCAAATGTGGCAGGAGCATGTCAATGACTTAATAGATGTATCCAAATGGTTGTACTTTTTTTTTATTGGTGCTAATCGGTATTTATTACGTATTCTTCGGCTAACAAGGAAAGGTTAACTAATCAGATACACAAAGTAAAAGTCTTCCTGGAGTGGAGATCGCTCAAACAGTGACAAATAAATCCACAGATGCCCTCTACACGTACTTGTCTGATCAAGCAATTTCCTCACTGTCACTTCTGTTCATCCACCCACTTTTTGTGTGCTGCCAAACTGTTACTGCCAACTATACTCATTAAAGATAGATTCGTTTGTAACTTTGCCAGTTTACACACCGAGAAACTCCCAAACCAACCCAACTCTGCCTTTACTCATAATTCCCCAGCTGCGTACCAACTGATCAACACTAGAAAAACCCACAGCAAAATTCCCGATAATTTAAACACGTACAACAGATAGAGCAATTCAATAATGTATGCCACAGAGTTGAGTGTCTTTCTTGAAGCTGCGTATCTCAGCCGAACCCGGTCGTCCAGTGATGTCATACCAATCAGGGAAAGAGAATATGCGGGACCAAGAACACAACCCAGGATAACTAATCCCAGTGCACAAACAGTATCGATGAGGGTGTCTTCTGAATACTTGTAATGCTTCAACCCAACTTCGCGAATTCCATATCCGGCTCCAAAAACAACTAGTCCAGCAGTCAGAGCAAGCATTAAAGCTACCCCTAGCAGGCCAGGTCCGACATTTCTCATGTAACTAAACGTAGCAATACCAACGAAGAATGCGCCAACTGTGATAATGACGACATAAATTCCATGTTTCTGCCTAAATGCAGAAACCATAAATGTCACAAACGCAACAAATCCAATGAGAAGCAGAAGAAACGGAATGGTCATTACTACCAGAATCCCCTCATACGCCAAATATCCTAGGGTATCTGAAAACGACTCGCCTACCGACCAATTTAAGAATGACTTAGCTAACGCTTCACACTCACCAGCCACATGTCTCATTCCAATCACAGAAGGTGCGTTATCTCGCCCAACCGCGGCATCGACACAGAGGATGCTTAATATAACCCAAGCAATTCTTGACTGGTGGCTAATATACAACCCGTACCGGCAATAGTTTACAAAGTGCTCGCAGTTTCTCTTGAAAAGGTTGTAGCACTTTCCCTCTCCAGAAAATTCTTCGATGCGTTTGTTATATACCTTGATACTTGATGCAGGCTTCAACCAGACTTTGGTATCAAGAAGATTGTTGATTCGTACCTTATTCGTATCAACCACCTTTTTCAGTGGTTCGCAAACAACTTTGGCATCGTTTTTCTTTTGAAGAAGCGTGCTCCCTGGTGCATCAAAATGTATAACATGAGCTTCAGCTTCCTTTCCATTTTGTTCCTGATCAGGACCGGCAAACATTGCCCAGTGTTTGTAAGTTCTTCGGTCGAATTCAAGTAGGTCGCCTGGGTCAGCTTGCTGTACGAGATCATCAAGTTTGGAAGGTTCGTACCAATCGGAGGTGATCCCCCTGTTTTTTCCCATCATCTGATTCTTGAATTTAGGGGGTTGCGGAGTTGGACTCCTGTCTTCTTCTGTGATTGTTTCATTAGTTGATTTCTGCCTTTGGCGTTGAGTCGACTGTGTTGTTCTTCTTCTTGGCATCTTGTTTGATTTTGAATGCAGAATTCTTCGTGCAATGTAGTCCTGCAGCAATCTGTAAGCAGTTTAGTCAATCAGATTAATAAATCACTCGGTCACATGCCTTTCAGATAACTATTCATTCAGCCAAGAATTTGTAGGTTTGGGGAGGAGAATTTGTAACTCTAAAAAGTCCCTATTGAAACGTGTTACATTCATTCCTATTAGTCCCATCCGAGTTTTCAGAGAGTGCCACGCTAATTTTTTAGTCCACATCTAAAGTACACTAAATTAGAACTAAGATAAACTAATAATAATTAAATATAAGCTAGTTTCGTTTAGGTTAGTTTAATTTTAGGATGAAAACTCAGTAGAAATTCTCACATAAAACTCATGACGCCCTCTATAAACTTAGACGGAACTAATAGGAATGAATCTAAGACGTTTCAGTACGGGGTATCAGTCACAAATTCTCCTCCTCAACCTTATACATTCTTGGTACAGCCCAAGGTATTCACACTCAATGTAGTTTTTAAAAACTAGCCTTCTGACTAGGGGTACGGATAGGAAACAATCGAATTAATCAGAGGTTAGTAATCTAGTCCATACTCCCCTATTGTCGGCGCAGCGTAACTCGAGTTCTCCAGGTATTTTATGAGCAGCTACGTCTTCCTGGGGAGGGGGGGGGGGGGAGGAGCGGCTTTAATCGACGACCGCCATTGTTTTTGTAACCATCTAGGATATCAACAAGGTACTCTGCTATCGAAAACATACAATCGATTATCTGTGTTCGTTCTGTGGCGAACTCAAGATAGGCCGCGGACACTATAGAAGTGACACAAAACAAAACATACGCACACAGATAACAACATTCTAAATTTAACAAAGATTTAAAAAAAGGAAATGTTGAACACCAATTTTATAAACAGCATTCAGCAGTGATGGGTACATTTTACATGGCTAAATCTTGTTTTAGCTTACAATAGGGAAGACAAAGTCTCGTTTGCTAAAAACAAGTTGCTTCATGGTCCAAACCATGTATGGATTTTCTGTAATTTGTACAACTCTTTCATTGTTGCACCAGTGGATTTATATCATTTGTACTCCTCTTTCGTCGTTTTCCATTGTTAAAAGTTGCTGTTTATTTCGTGGAGACAGTACAGTTTTAACAATGAACAGACTTCGTACCAAAGAGAAACCGGCGTCTTACTAAATATTTTCATTACGATATTTTCATTACGTTTTAATAAGAGCTTAAGAGCCAGAAGCCATGTGCTCAATCACAAAACACAATATACAAATAAACTGCAAATTACGCTACAGCCTGACTGCAGCAATCCATAATCAACTACCCATCGAGATGACACATGCTAAATCTAGCCACACGCTAGTGTGTTGCCACCACATAATAAACACAGGACAAAGCTTGGGCAGAACATTAACATAATATGCATTTCTAATGTTCCACTTTTTCGCAAACAAAATTGCGTGGACAATGGACATATACCGGACACATGGTAGACCAATCCGCACCAATTACAATAAAAAGGAATTGACAAAAGCCAACAAATTAACTGAACAAAAAAAAAGCATTAGAGCTCGTATCCTCACACTCACAGCTGGAAGGTAACCGAATAAAAACGGATTAACGTTCACTGGAATGCAACGAACTATAATTTGAAATCCAATTCCAGGGAACAAGGATTGTAACATGCCAGCCTCCATGCACACGTATACATGTACATCACTAATCAAACAAACAAAACGGTTGGATATTTAAAAAAAAAAACACAAAAAAAATACAATATATACACGCACATGAAACAGAACCAAAACATAAACTCACAAACACGCACAAAACAGACGCTATTAACAACAAAACGCCGACAAAACTGAATTATTAATGAGCAATAATTACTCACACGAACTAGAACTAACACAGAAACCACAAACACAGGCAAAAAAAAAAGAGAAGTCTGCTTGTTACACAAATTATAAATGCACACAAAATACACATATACCCACTCATACGAAATGCGCTTAAAATATAAAACAACAAACACACAGGCAAACACACGTATTTATTAACCAATCTCGAGCCCAATTGGCTTTCCGTCCCGTTTAAACCATTATTTCACGCTTTCTCGTGTGTTCCTTTTGGTTTCGGTTTCGGTTTCGGTTTCGGTTTGGTGTGTGGCGCGCAATCAAGCGTCCCTCCAGTGGCGATTGGAAAAGTGTATGTTTCATCTATATGTTGTGGGTGTTAAATGCTGCCTATGGACGTTTCCTTTTTTATTTAGGCCGTGTCAGTCTGGCTCAGCGGTAGGACCTTGGCCTTTGATTTCAAAGGTCATGGGTTCGATTCCGCGCTCAGGCAGTCTGACATATAAGTCCAAAAGACAACGTAAATAGGTTTGCATCCGTATTTATTAACCAATCTCGAGCCCAATTGGCTTTCCGTCCCGTTTAAACCTTTATTAAAGTATAAAAAAAACCCGAATAATGCACATTTTAAGCGCACACAAACATTCACACGCATTTAAACATTTCAAACTCAAACTGTGTTCACTTTTTGACATAATCACGGTGTAAAAACGGTCCTTGTTCCCTGGAAATGGAGTTGAAATTAAAGTTCTTAGCATTCGAGTGAACTCTAACCTTCACATCTGTGAGTATGTGGATACGAGCTCTAATGCTTTTTTTTTCTAAAGGGCGATGCCGTTATTTTTAGGATTTCAATTCAACGATCAAATGTTATTATTTAATTTAGTTACGTTGAAGAAGTGTATTAGCTATAAGAAGGTAAAGATGTTTTAATTTGTCATGTTATTTAACTAACTTTTGACACTGAATCGAACGTTGTAAACAGTGGTCGTCAATATCTGGTACCGTTGCGAAGTTGAAAAAGGCGACGGACGGACAAAGTCGTTGCAATAGTCTTCTCAGCCGGTAAGGCTGTACAGAAGACTAAAAGACGTCAGTAAGTTTCTTTCACTCTTGTACAGTACATTCTGTTCTGTACTGTTCTCTACAAATGAATTCTAGTCTTTTCTGTTCTATTCGTTTTGAGACCATTCTGTTCTATTTGAGAGTACGTTTTGGTATTTTTTTTCGTACTACAGTCCCACTGATGTTTCAAGTGATCGGTAATTGGCGGGCTCAGTGAATTTTTAATTTCAGTAGCAATCCTTGCTACCACAATCTCCTGAACATTGAAAACAGACTGTTGGTGAAACAGCCCAAGTACTTTAATAACACTAAGCATAGCTATTGAGCATGACTATTACTGATAACTAAGGGTAAGTGAGATGTGAAGGGATTAGGGAATCATTCCTCGACAATGTGCAGTTCTGTTTTATCAGTCTTACGTCATATGGCTACTCCAGCACACACAAATTCACACACAGTTCCGTTGTCAAAAACTTAGTACTACTAAGCAATATACTTTTCCGTCCAAACTGCATTAAAGAAAATATTATTTTATTCCGTATTTTACAGTGCGTTGCTCTGTACTGTATCATGTTTGTATTTTTGATCTGCTGAGATCCAAAAAGTGCTTAGGAAAATGTCTGATAAAACAAAATCCTATGGTTAAACTCCTTTCACACCTCACCCAGTTCATTTCCGAAGATCCCTTTCACTGTTTGAAGCATCTGCCTCGATATTTTTAACCCTTTATAGCCTGGCGTCCCTTTAAAAGGATGGCTACTGAACGGCAAAAAACTAAGTCCCAACGCGCAACGCGAGCTTTATGAGGGGTCCCCGGGGACTCCGAGTAAAGCGAGCAGCAACAGCCCAGTGGTCAGCGTCCTCGTCTGCAAACCAAGTGAATGCCGGATCGGATCCCGCGACCGACCCAAAGTTTGGCATGGGAATTAAAGATTTAATTTGTCAGTACCGTCTCATTGGAGTTAAACCAAAACTTTCAGCGATCGATATCACCAAGGACAGTTGAACACACTGCTTAGGTACGGCAAACCAACTTAATGCAAGGTTTTAGAATGATTTTTCTATGTTTTTGACGGGCCACTTTTTACAGGTCAATGGCGCATGCAGCTCACGGAATTCTAGCACGCCAGTGACGTAACACGCATTTGTATTGGAAAAATAATATGCTGTTCGTTAAGATGCACAGAAAAATAACTTGTGCCCAGCAGCAGCCTGCCAGACATTGCACCACAAACGCTAAATTCCACGAGTGAGGAAGGGGGCAGAGACCTTGGATTTGTAAGAAAGATTTCGACGGTGATAAATGTTTTAAAGAAATAACCCAGTACCCTTTTCTCCAGCCAATTAAATAATCAATTAAATTGAAAATTAAATGTGATGTATTTACCTGGGGTAGTGAAGTTCCTCTTTTTATCTCTACCTCTTCTTTGTGAGCTAGACAGTACGTTGGCTTGGTAGCAACTACCTGTTTTTCCACCTGTATTCTTCCTTCTGCATGCAGCAACGTTGACTTAGAGAGATAAGAGTTATCTTTGATAAAAAAAAAATTAAAAATCGTGCGACGGTTCGCTTATCAGAATAGACAGAAATGTATTTTCATGCTAGAAATTATAGTAGAAAAACTTCCTGGTTTATTGCAAACCGGTTTTAATATTTTCGTAGCGAGGGGTCCCACAAGCCCAATAATAATTACGAACGAGGCAGGCCAACTGGATTTGCAAATAACTGGTCAAGATTTGCATATTTCATGTGATTTGCAACGATTTATGTTGATCTACAGAGATAATATTATAGATATTCCAGAGATTCACAGATTAAGAGATCTGAAGTTCTCAAATCTTCCACTGGTTTCCCGATTTTGTCAGAAAACAGGATACTTTGTCAGGATAAAGGATACTTTTCCTGTTTTAACTCCAGGTTTTTTTTTTTAGTTTTTTTAATAATTTGACTGGATTTGCAGTGATTTTTGTGGATTTGCTCCGATTTCCGTGATCTCCGCTGATTTTCAGGGAATTACAAATCCATAGTTAGTAAAGGTATGTGATTTCAGTGCTTGTTAGGACCCCTCATTTAATAAACCATTAACGTAAATATTATCACATTACATATACATGCACTATACTTTCCTTTAAGCTCCACACATATACTTAGGAGCAGGCCAACTTAGGAGGAAAGTTTGGTGGCCTACATCTGGAAGGGACATGGTGGCATCGTGGACGAAAGAATACAGAAATCATTCCACCAAGGATGTATGGCGCCGTAGACATTCTGGAATCAAAATAAACGAAAATAAATAAATAAATAAACGACCAGTAATTGAAAATTAAACTATACTCTTAAGAGACAATAATTAAAGCATAGGACACATAAGACGTGACGATTTCAGACTCCCCGAAATCTGCAGATGAAGAAAGGACGCAACATAGGCAGATTGGTTCGTTTCCATACGTCCGGCATAGCACACGTAGCACAGCAACGAGTAGAAGAGGCGAAACGAGTTTGCTGATGCACTGCCGTACTGATTTCATTTTTTATGCCCTGTTTTCCTGCTGCACATTGCCTGAGGGTGCACTGTCCTTTAAACGAAAGAACAAAACATATGTTAAAACCAAAATGATGCCAAAGGCAACAGGAATTGCAAAACGGATAACAAATTACATCATAACCAAGTCAAAATCACGGCACACGAATCCTTATTCTAGACACACGCTAGTGTGTCGCCGCCAAGTAACAGTAGATCATCCCATTGTAGACATCCAATTGTTAAAAATTGATTGTTGATGATAAAAAGGCGGCTCACTAGCAGACATGTGTCTGTTAACTGTAAGCAACTGAAAGCATATTTTGGCATGTTGAGGATAAATCCTAATGCAACAGAAATGTTTCAAATTGTGGAAAATGTAAGGGGAAGGGTCAGAGATAAAGAAAAACTAAAATTTAAAGGATGAGTGTCCACGAATCATAGAGAAAAAGATGCGTCAATAACGTTGTTTTTATGGTACTGTCTAGTTAGCTAGCTAATAAGATTTTTCCCATGTTAAATCCCATAGACGTTTTGCTCATGGCTACCGCAAAATTGCGAAGGCCTACGTACCTGAATTTTTGCACGGATGCATGGTGATCTGAGGATGGTCCTTTTGTTGGTTTGGGGGTTGTAGGGGTCAGGACAAATGCGTGGGAGGGTTTTGAAATTTGCAACCGGCGAATTTAAATTTCGTTTCTTTTCCAAGTTGCAACCAAAGATTTTAAGCAACAATGGCTTGAACAATCAAGACTGGTCCTTAGATTTAGTGTAAAAGCCTGGACGAACTAAAAACTGAACTGTAACGAAGGACAAAATAAAGAAATATTAACGTTGCCGTGGATTGCATAAGAATAAAGGGATGCACGTTAGATGATGGTTACGCAACAATACGAGCATACACGCGCTAATGGGGTTTTTTTTTTTGTTAATAACCCAAAAAAAAATGCTTCGCGTTCTGCTGTTTCAGTAACAACGACCTTCGGGGTTTCTGCATGACTAAATGTGAACGAAATCTTGAAAAATTAAGGGGAAATTGCAGGGATAAACAAAACAATTGAAGGGGATGCGCTGATTGAGTGAGCGAAGCGAACGAAATCAGCGATTGTTAGTCAGGATGTGCAAAAGTGAGATTGAAGCATAGTAAACAGACGGTGTAACATTATGTACGTTCACAGTCCTATGAAAGTTGTGATATCCACCCAAAACCAAGACTGGTAGAAAAACCCGCCAAGTTTCCAAAAACAGTCGGCCTTTGAAGGTAGTGATATCGTTCCACCAGGGAAAAGCCGCCAAGTTTATTCCTATTAGCCAAGTTAATCGCACCGAATAATACTTTGGACGTTAAATGAAAACTTGAAGATTGCTACCGCTAGTAGCAGTCTTCTAGTTTTCATTTAACTTTCGAACTATTAGTATGTGCGATTAACTTGGCTAATAGGATTAACCTTGGCGGCCTTTCCTTGGTGGAATGATATCACTACCTTCAAAAGCCGACCGTTTTTGGAAACTTGGCGGGTTTTTCTACCAATTTTGGTTTTGGGTAGATGTTACTGTCTAGTTAGCTAGGAAGCTAGCTAGCTAGCTAATAAGATTTTTCCCATGTTAAATCCCATAGACTTTTTGCTCTTGGCTAGCGCAAAATTGAGAAGGCCTACGTACCCGAACTTTTGCACACGGATGCATGGTGATCTGAGGATGGTCCTTTTGTTGGTTTGGGGGTTGCAGGGGTCAGGACAAATGCGTGGGAGGGTTCTGAAATTCGCCACCGGCGAATTTAAATTTCATTTCTTTTCCAAGTTGCAACCAAAGATTTTAAGCAACTATGTCTTGAACAATACAAGAGTAATAATAAAGGGATGCACGTTAGATGATGGTAACGCAACGATACGAGCATACACGAGCTAATGGTTTTTTTTTTGTTAATAACCCACAATTAAATGCTTCGCGTTCTGCTGTTTTAGTAACAGCGACCTTCGGGGGTTTCTGCATGATCAAATGTGAACGAAATCTTGAAAAATTAACGGGAAGGTTCAGGGATAAACAAAACAACTGACGGGGATGCGCTGATTGAGTGAGCGAAGCGAACGAAATCAGCGATTGTTAGCCAGTATGTGCAAAAATAGGATTGAAGCATCTTAAACAGACGGTGTAACCTTATGTACGTTCATAGTCCTATGAAAGTTGTCATATCCACCCAAAACCAAAACTGGTAGAAAACCCCACCAAGTTTCCAAAATCGGTCGGCCTTTGAAGGTAGTGATATCATTCCACCAGAGAAAGGCCGCCACGGTTAATCCTATTAGCCAAGTTAATCGCACCGAATAATACTTTGGACGTTAATTGAAAACTTGAAGATTGTTACCGCTAGTAGCAATCTTCTAGTTTTCATTTAACTTTCGAACTATTAGTATGTGCGATTAACTTGGCTAATAGGATTAACCTTGCCGGCCTTTCCCTGGTGGAATGATATCACTACCTTCAAAGGTCGACCGTTTTTGGGAACTTGGCGGGTTTTTCTACAGGTTTTGGTTTGGGTGGATACAATTTATACCAAAGTCCTGTCCATAGCCGAGTAACAATGCAGACTCGGGTAACTTATTGTTTCCGTTTCACAATTAAATCGAAGTGATACTTTGTAATTGTAACTTATCTAAAAGTAAATCAAGGAACACGCTAGAGGTCCGCCCGCCAAGTTCAATAATTGTCACACTTCATTGTAACTTCATTGTAAGAAAGTCATTGTTTAATTCTTGCATTGTTGTTAAATGGCCACTAGCTTTAACCAGAGCTGAGCGTATTTCACGATGGCGAGGATAAATATCTATGCGGCGAAACAGCTTGAAAATTGTTGAAAATGGGCAGTCTTTGTGCCCTGACAAGGAATGTTTGTATTTCAATCACGTGCATAAACTGTATCAATGTCATAAAAGTGCGTGAAGATCGTTGATTTTTGCTGACTACCGACTACTGACTACTGATTACTGACTACTGACTACTAATTCCGCTTATATAAAATAAATTATGCGACAGATACGGATGAAATTTGGTATTCAACACTCTTTTAAACTCCAATACGTGCCTTTTATGGTGTGACGTTTGGGGAGGCATTAACTAAAAAGATAGCAATCATTTGTAATGCTATTTTTTCGCATGTTGGAAAAACGCCACCGGTGATCAAAATAAGCATTACTCGTTATTAGTGTTAACGGGTAACAATGCAAACGGACTGCCAGAAATAATCGGCAACACCACATTGTTGATAAAATGCACGCGCTACTTGTTTGTAGTAGGACGTATGGTTACGGGCCACTAAACTTTTAACAAGACCATTTGGGCTGGATTGATACTTGGGTGGGTGACCGCCTGGGAATCTGGCTGTTGCAGACATAGGGCCTTAGGGCTTCGGGCAGATGACCAGGAGTGGTTAACGCTCGTTAAACCCTTTGAAACCCTTTGAACTTTTAACAAATCAGCAGCCGCGCTACTTATAGTTGATGGTTGAATGGATATAATCAAACGCTTCAATTTATAACTGAGCAAAAAACGGGTAACTGAGCAAAAAACGCTTCGCCGTTTAGAAAAAAAAACATTAGAGCTCGTATCCCCATACTCACAGCCCTGAAGGTACACGGAATAAAAACGGATTAGAGTTCACTCGAACGCAACGAACTATAATTTGTGTCCATTTTCTGTATGCATTTTAATCTTTCAATTTTGTAGCGTTTTGCTGTTTATGGCGTTTATTTTGTGTGTGTTTGTGGGTTTACGTTTTGCGAATTGGAGTACAAATTGTAGTTCGTTGCGTTCGAGTGAACTCTAATCCGTTTTTATTCGTGTATCTTCAGGGCTATGAGTATGGGGATACGAGTTCTAATGTTTTTCTTCTAAACGGCGAAGCCGTTTTTTGCTCAGTTAATTTGTTGGCTTTTTTCGCTTCCATTTTATATGTGTCCACTGTCCACCGATTTTTGTTTTCGAAAAAACGGAACATTAGAAATGGATACTTATGTTTAGGTTCCGCCGATGGTTTGTCCCTAGCGTATATCTGGATTTAGCATGCGTCACCTCGATGAGTAGTTGATTCTGGATTGTTTCAGTATCATGGCAACAATCGGGGAAACAATTCAACTGGCTTCCCGAAGCCCGCATTGAAAAAGTAAATAAGTCACTCAGTCATGTCGGCCGCCCAATGTATAGGCCTAAAAATTGAAGACTTCGCACCCTACGGTTTAAAACTTGAAGATTTAAGGAAAAATCAAGACCATTTAATTTTGGTTCTCCACAACGAGCTAGCTAACTCAAACAACGACAATGTTATTGTTCGCCTCGACTACTGTTACCCTATTGTTACATGTTGCCGCATTGTAACATTTTGACATTGTTAGCCGCTCCGCCGCCGCCTCCTGTCCAATTTTCTGAAATTCTCGTGCGCAAACGAACTCTATTAATAGGCAGTGCTAATATGATTGAAGTTCTCTCTCCAGCCAAACTTAAAAAAATTAATATCTCCGTTCGGATTCAATATTTTTCGACCAAACTTGGCAAGATAGTCGATAAATGGGCAGAGGCAAAAATAAGACGCCACAAATAAAAAATACAAAAGATGTGATATCTAAAATAAAACCCACAAGGGTGAAAGAACCCGCCAAGTTTCAGCCAATCAAAGTGGTGATATCAGAGCCAAAAAGGCTGCCACCAAGTTACTACATTCGTTGCCAAGCTAATCCCACCGACTATTACCTCACACGTTAAATCAAAACTTCTACCGATACTAGGAATGGCCAGGTTCTTGATTTACCCTTTTATCTATATAGTAACTTGGTAACAGCCGTTTTGGCTCTGATATCACCACTTTGATTGGCTGAAACTTGGCGGGTTCTTTCACTCTGGTAGGTTTTGTTTTAGATAAAGTATATCATCGTCTACTGATAGTGGGGGAGCAACTGGTTTTCCGTGTAAATTTTGTGATACAATATTGCGGTTTTTTGTTTGTTTGTTAACTGGTACCCTAAAGAGCACAGAAACGTTTGTTGCTACTTCCGGAACGTATGCAGGGGGTGGGGGAGGGGTGGAGGGGAGGGGAGAGGAAGCACATTGCCAGACACTACGTTTTTGGCCATAACGTTCTTAATTTTTATGATAGAGAACCCTGATTTGGGTCAAATTAATGCATCAGTTCTACAGGTACGAGATAGTTCTGGACTTCGTTCAGTATCTCTTTCTGGTTCAGCAACTCTAATTTTGACTGTTCTGTGCTATCCAAACCAATGCCAAGGTGCCCAACGTATCTTGTCTCCAAAATTCCATATGCTGTAGACAGACCACACTAAAAGAAACAACACGAAGGTCTGGCTTATAGGAAAAGCGTACTCTAAAACTAGAAGTTCTCTTCTGCAAAACTATGTACAGTTTAACGTTAGTGAAGAGATGAGTGGAAAATCAAGTATTCCAACATGATCAGCCTTGCGCAACCACTTGATGCCTTACACAACCACTGCTATGCCTTCGACAGCAGTCAAGTCACACCCAATGAAACTTGCACCACCAGGAGAATGGTCAGCAATGTAATCACATAGTAATGGGGCAAGCCCAAAAAACTGTCTCAGCATTGGACATGTTCTTATACATCCAAGCTAAACAACTGCAAATGAACAAACCTGACGTGGGTTATTTTGTTTTCAGGCCTGGGGAACTACGCAAAACCATGGCTATGCATTGGAAACTACAGTAAAAAACAGTGGGCTAGTGTGTTATAGCACGGATTGAAAGTGGCTTGTATAACTCTGTAGTAAACAAGTTCCATTCTAGAGAGTAAACATGTACATAGAGTCATGAAAGTACGTTTAATAACCGTTCAAGCTCTGTTCAGTATTTAGCTCGAAACCGTTACAACTCGGCACTCGACTGATTGCTGTAGCCAACAGGAAGAGGTGGTGTTAGCCCTTTTGCATATCGATCACACCAACCTTATTCATTGCTTCCTTTTGAGGGGGGGGGGTTAATCCCTCCAGAATGTCATTGTGTCGGCAGCCTCTCACAGTACGACACTTTCTTTGTCACCACATTGATAGTGTTTGACGCCGTTTGATTCTGTCCTACTGTACGGGGTTCTTCATTTTTTGCAGGAGGTACAGATGTACGATAAGATACAGATTTGGGTTTTGGTTGACATCTCTGTAATGTGTGGCACAGAGGCATCCCCGGCCACTGCACTGTGACTAAGGTTGGCACTAATAGTCTAGCTGTCGCCGTTAAACCTCAATTCCCCCTTTACAACTCAGGCGGCATCAAAAACTGCAAGAGAATAGGCCTAGAAGAAGCATTTCCAGCCAATGCTTGTTCTCGAATTATGCCAATTGCTTAAGGCAGTAGGGACCAGTGACTGGAGACATCACCTCTCTTCACTAGATTGGCTTGTCGAGTACAGCTTTGCTCACAATAACACCATTACGCATAAATGAACAGTTGAAATTGAAAGTCCTAAAGTTTATAAACAGTTTTGCGTGCGAAACTGGGCTGTAAATAGAAACAGTTCGAGTTTGTGCAATTGGATCTGACCATGCTTTAGAGCGTAGTTAACAGAAGTATGAAAATCAGTGGTGGTACAGTTGGATTGACCAAAAATCCATCACACTGTACACGATTCTTCTAATTCCACCTGCTATGGCCGTGCTTGCGGTGAACTCCCGTTTCGCCAAATCCCGTTTCGCCAAAACGAATTTGACAAAATTTTACGTACACGAAATTTAATACTTATTTCTATGTAATGGGGCTTTAAAAGGAAAACATTTAACAGAGACAAGTAGTGGTAGAATAAGCCCAGTTGATTTATTTGTGTTTTGAAAACTGGCAATACAGACGGAAAAACGTACGCTTTAAATATAATTGTTTAGATTGCTTGGGCGTCACTACGTCACTGCCAAGGTTCTGTTTTAAGAATAGTTAATTATACACGTGATGGTTAATCTTTTCCAAACGAGAATTCCCATTTCTCAGAATCAAAATATTCTTCAAAAATTTAACATTGCAGAAGTTAAAGAGGCATGCCTAATTGTTAGTAATTTTTGATTAGTTGTGGTTTCTGATGTTATGTGTTTAGCCGCAGCGAGCGCGGCAGCGTGAATTATTAAAAAGAAATTGTTTTGCGAAATGAGATTCTGAAAGGGTGTTTGTCTATAAATGTCTGGCCTTTATCATTCGTGTTTAAATGTTTTAAATGTTTCGCGTGCCTAAAATTTCATGAACGATATTTGGCGAAACGGGACTGGCCCCTGAGGCAAAAGCTGTTAATATGCTTTCTTTTTGGCGAAACGGGATTTGGCGAAACGGGACGTAACCGTGCTTGCTGCTGAGTATGTATGAGTGATTAAAAAAGTAGCACACCTGTTTTTCAACCTTTAAACAGTAGTCGCCAGTGGGATAATACAAAAGCATTACATACAAAATTTGTCTGACCATCGAAATTAACTGTTTATTAGCAAAAATAACTAACAAAAAATAAACGATATTAGTTCTTTCTGCTTATAACAAGTTAATTTCTTGTTTTAGACAAATTTTACACGAATAAAAGTTTTAGGTAATTAAATTTTCTTTAATTTCAGCCAAATTTGGGTTCGCTATCATAAAAATTAAGACAGTTATGGCCAAAAATGTAGTGTCCGGCAATGCGCTACCCCTCCCATCCCCCTCCACCCCTTCCCTCACCCCCTGCATACGTTCCGGAAGTGGCAACAAGCGTTTTTGTGCTCTTTGTAGTACCAGTTAACAAACAAAAAAAAAACCGGAATATTGCATCACAAAATTTACATGGACTCCCAAATTTGACCAGTTGCTCCATTGCTATAAATTGTTTATGGGGAAGAAAATCCGTGCCGGGTTGCCGCTCCTTGAAAAAAAAAAGAGAAAAAATAATCTAAAAAAAACCTAAACTAAACGAAACTAACTTAATCGTGCTCAGTTGTTTTAC
This sequence comes from Lithobius niger, assembly GCA_023313725.1. Lineage (NCBI taxonomy): Eukaryota > Metazoa > Arthropoda > Chilopoda > Lithobiomorpha > Lithobiidae > Lithobius > Lithobius niger. Next base: position 8,570 of record JAHWFP010016352.1, on the reverse strand, counting down.
AATCAAATTAATACAACGGCCACTTTATGGGAAATATAATTTATCAGCGACCATTAATTATACTACGATATTTTTCAGGCTGTTCAAGAAACGCTTTATAATTATATTTTCATAAGGAGCTCACAATCAATACTTACACTAAAGCAAAACCATAAAACGACCAAAAGGGGTGATATCATACAAAAACCCGATAAGGGTAAAGAGACCCATCAAGTTTTTGCCATAGAAAGTAGTGATATCAAAGCCAAAATGTCTGCTACCAAGTTTTCCGTCCCAACCCTGATCACTCAATCTTAACAGACACCTCGGTATTGTCAGTTAAGCTTGAGTGATCATGGTTCGGACCAGAAACTTGGTGGCAGCCATTTTGGCTTTGATATCACTACTTTCTATGGCAAAAACTTGATGGATCTCTTTACCCTTATGGGGTCTTTCTATGATTAAAAACTACCACGATTTCAATTCTTTACTGACTTCCCCATGCGTCTGAAATATTTATAGAATGGTTAAAGGTACTGCCCCCGTGTTGCCTTTACCTGTATAACCATTTTTGTGACATTAGTTCAAACTTATGCAGGACCAGGAAATTTCTGGCTTAGATCATGTTTCAGATTTTAGGTAGGTGCAGTAGTTTTTTTTCTGAAACGGAGCAGAACAACAAGAAGTGCATAGGTTTCAAAAATACTCAATTTATGTGTGACTATTCCACAGAATTGCATATTTTTTTATACAAATATTCCTTTCATACGTATCAACTATCTGGCCAAGTTTCGTCGAAAAATATTTGAAAGAACGGAGGTATTCATTTTTTTGTTTTGCTAATTATTTTGCTGGAGTGGGAATATAATAGTTACGACTCCAGCAACGTTATGAATTATGCATCTTGGTAATGAACTTTATTTTTCCAATTTTTTAAAAACGTTTTAGCAAAATACCATTTTGGTGCTTGCTGGCACTGTCGAACAAGTGTTTTAGACCCGAAAAGGATTAAAAGGACAGACCCTCTCCCCATTTACGAGCATCCTGCGAGTTTATCGTTGCAGGGGCGGAACTGGAGGACACCCCGCAGAATGTAGGACCCAAACCTAAACCACTGGAATCCCCTCTTAAACCTAATCATACCATGACGATGGAAACGGGCGCCTGGATGATATTCAGTTTAATTTCAAGATGTTGGTAGCTCGGCCGACTTCGGGAACGGCAGAACACTGAATAAATGGGAATGGCGTAAGGTTCGGAATTAATTTCAAATGGATAATTTCCTTAAAATTATCATATAAGGCGAGAAGTGCTCAAGGCCGGTGGGTGCCGTACGGCTACAGCCGTGCCACATTTCAACCACAAGAAAATCTAATATTTCACATTGTAACCTGATTGCCCTGTTTTCCTGCTCGCAAATAAAATTATAAAATATTAGCACAACTCTCTTTTTTTAATAGGGTGAGAAAATTAATAAATTTCGAGCACGTTCTGATTCAAATGAAAATATTGTGAAGACAATTCTGCGTAAAATAAACTAATTCTGAACACTTCTGGTTTTTGAGAAACGAAAAATCGAATCATCATTTACAAGCAATCACCTCCAGTCGTCATTTTTAAAATCATGCTTGCCAGATCCACAGATGAGTCTGTATTTACGAATTTTCCAGAAAAAAAAAAGTTTCTTTTTTTGTACTCAAATTTATGATTATTTACAGATCTTTTTGAATTTTTTTCGTTCACGGCCTCCGTTTTAACTTACAGGTGAACGCACAAAGTCAATCGCTATAGCTATACACGAAAGCGGTTCTCCTACGCAGCGGTCAAGTGCTTCAAAGAAGAGAAACACGCGGTATAGTATGCATACAGGTCAGTGGTAAACGTGTTATATATAATTTTTTTGTGCAATTTGCAAGCATTTTGGCCAAAATTCTGTAAACCTTTTTTCCTCACCTAGCAACACTATTCAAAACAGCATCCGTGTTTTTGTTCTCAATTTTTTATGCCCAATATTTTTTCGTGGCCGTACCACTTCATTTTGACCGGCCCTGGAATTCTTTATGTAACATTTTTTGACATCTGCAAAGCACATCACCCCAATGTTTTTTTTTTTTGCGGTCACGAACTCAAACAATTACCACAGGGAGCCAGCACGGACAACATCATACCAACAACAGGCATACATGTTGTCCGGGCCGGCTCCCTGTGACAATTACGGCCTGCTGTCCTTTATTTATTTATTTATTCATTCTACAAGAGTTTACACGGCCACTTACTTTCCTTGCTAATAATTTAAACACACACCTCAAAATTACTCAGTAATAATTGAAAAGAATTACTCAGAATTACTCAGAAGTAAATTACATAAATATAATATAATATACATACATATAATACATAAATTTACACAAATTTACACAAATTTACATAATAAATAAATAAATAAATAAATAAATTTACATAAATAAATAAGTAAATTACTCAGAAATAATTTTAATCACGCTCAAACAACAATTAATTTTTCTGTTTTTTTTTTACCTATCGTAATCGACGCACGTAGTATGAAAATGCGAAGCCATGCAGCAGAAGTAGCAACACCGCCATCTTGGATGACGTTACATCCTATGGACGTCGCCATTTTTATTACCCATGATGCATCTGGACCGGATGTGACGTCATCCAAGATGGCGGTGTTGCTACTTCCGCAGCATGGCTTCGCATTTTCATACTACTGACGCACGGAGATGCATCAAACATCCTGCTTAGTTGTCATGGTTACCAGCAATGAATTGTGACGTCACCAACATAGCGCACCTTTGTTGACAAGCCAGACGGAACGGATATTTAAACTGGCTCAAATTTAATTTTTTTTTGAGCAACGTGGACCTAATACTTTTATCCACATCTGTCGAAATTTCTCCCGGAAATATACAGAATTTTCCCGTGACAAACATTGAATTTGCCGCCGACTAACTTTGCAAATTGCGGCGACGAATAGTGAATTTGCCGGAGACTAACTTTGCAGGTTGCGGCGACGAATATTGAATTTGCCGGAGACTAACTTTGCAGGTTGCGGCGACAAATATTTCGTCCCAGCAATAGGAGCCTCTCCGAGTCAAACAGCACACATTCCGGCAAAAATGTGCGGGGATTTGTTCAAGTGCCTGGCGTATTGTTGTGGGTGCGTATTTTGCATGCCGTGGTTATGGTTAGCCGCTGATCGAATCAATCGCGAAGAGGATGAACGAATACTAGCGGCGGAGAGAGAAGCTGAAAGGGCCAGAGTTAGTCGTGAACGGCGGATGAATATGTCAAGATTCAACCCGCGGAGATACATGACGTAACCACCAGGTCCACGAAACCTCCACTAATCCAAATCCTCATCCAAATCCAAACCCAAATCTAAATCTAAATCTAAACAAAAAAACAAAGCCCACCTCGCTCCGTTGGATTTTTTTTTTCTCATGGGAAATATCCTCAGGCTGGGAAATTGCACAGGCGATGAGTAAGCATGTTGTTTAAAAGCGGAAGTCTAATGGAGTCCAAAACCTAACTGTTAGCATCAATTATTTGCCTTAAGTTTAGCAGCCTAAATGTGAAATCGCATCTAACACCGCATCAATTTCGATAGCCCGATTCCTAAAACGAATATCCCAATTTGGACCAAGTTAGAACCGTTAATGTCTCCCATTGTCTGTCTTCCGCAAGAGGAATCAACCCACAAAGCAATTTGGCAAGCAGCGATCCAATTTTACGGATATCCAGGGGTGACGGATATGGTTAATGAATTTATTGAATGTGTTTCAGCACACCGCCGTCAGCTTGTTTTGCGGTGAAGCCCAACCCAGTTTTGAAAGCATTTAGACAAGATAGAGAATGGATCCATTAAATTTGCCTATCCAATTTGGCCAAACGACACAATTTTTCTTTGTTTTGTGCGAAATCAACTAACCCCGATCTTGGTGAAACGGCTAAAAATTTAATTTAAACCCTTAGTTGCTTATTACTTTTTTTTAAATGCTTTAATTATACAGGAAGATGGTGATGCTTTGCCAAGGGACACGTTTATTGATTATTTTTAAATACAAGCACCATCAGATGAAAAATACAAACATAGTAGCCATCAAGTGCTGGTGAAATACAAAACCACGACGTTTCGGTTCCTAGGTCGGAACCGTTTTCAATTGAAGGGTTTAAAACATGTCAAACAACTTAAAAATTAATAAAATAACAGCAGAGCTGGGTTATGGATATAAAACTTACAATTCATAAGGATGTAAGGTTCCATGGTAAAAAATAAAACCCAATAAAATAAAAGTCAGCACAATTCGAAAGAATGTTCCAACAGTCACACCTAACTCGCCCAAGTCTCCAGGTCGAATGATGAGAGAATTCGGTCGGCTATGCTTTAAATAGTGGGTCCCTGAATTTTGATTGGCGGAAATGTGTTAATGCCAGCGTCATTGCATAACTTAATGTAGTCTGGTAGGTAATTGGCTGTAGGTATTAAGTGATTATGAACTTTAAATTAATGAAACAAGAAAACTTACTGGTTCAACACTTTCAAAAAAACAGCACATAAACCCGAAATTTCGCAAACGAAAATTTTATTTCAAATTCCTAACACCAAAACACGCGAAAACTTAGAAACACTTTGTATTCATTTAACCAAACCACCTGTTCATAACCACTTAATACCTACAGCCAATCAACTACAAGACTACATTAAGTTATGCAATGACGCTGGCATCAACACATTTCCACCAATCAAAATCGAGGGACCGACTATTTAAAGCATAGCCGACCGAGTTCTCTCATCATTCGACCTGCAGACTTGGGCGAGTTAGGCGTTGGCGGTTGGCACATTCTTTCGAATTGTGCTGAACTTTATTTTATTTTATTTTGGTTTTAAGTTTTAGCAGGGAACCGTACATCTTTATGACTTGTGAGTTTTACATCCATAACCCAACTCTGCTGTTATTTTATTAACTAGAGAAAGCCCGTGCTACGCACGGGGCTGGTTCTGAATAGGGTTTGCAGACCCCCCTCCCTCTCAGCCCCACTCTCACTCCCCACTCCCCACTCCCAACCCCCTGACTCCCAACTCCTTACTCCCCACTCCCACTCGCAACTCCCCACTCCCACTCCCATTTTCGCGCACACTGGCTAAGAAACGCTTTCACGGATTAAAATTTCTTCAATCCAATTTTTGCGCACACTGGCTGATAAGCGGTGATTTTTGTTGGCCTCACGTGTAGTAGGTGGATATACGTCACAAGCAGTCGAACGGTCCATATACGAGTGAAGCCAGGGCCACGCCCACCAAACTGGCGAAGCGACGTGGGGCGGGTGTCTCGCTCAAAACTCGAAACGAGACTTCTTTTTACATGCTCGTTATCGGCGATATAAATAGGGTAAGATAGATTTGCATAAATATTAAATGAAGTATTCTTAGATTTTAATGAGAGAATTAGAGATGAATCTAGACACATGCTAGTGTGTCGCGCCAAGTTAGGCAACAAACATCACAACAAACATCACATCAATTCAATTGTTGAGGTTGTAAACCATTGTAGCGCGACGCCATAGCGTCAGTGTCTTATATCTTGAAGCATAGTTGGGCACATTTCAGGTACTAGGGGAAAAATAATAATGCGGTACAAAAGCTTAACTTGTGTTGAAATCGTGAGCAATAACCCACCTGACAAAAATTGACTCGTGTTTGAATGCCAGCTATGCTGCTTTTAATGCAAAATCTGCCCCTCAATAACGTTGAAAATGTGTTACTACCTAGCTAACTAGCTAGTCCGCTCATCCCCATGTTAAATCCCATAGGGTGATTATTCATCGATTCCGAGATAACGGGAAGGCTTCCAGCTATGAAACTGGACGAATGGGTGCAGTACAATACGAACTGCGTACCTTTAATGGTTTGGAGCGTGGGGGCATAACGGTGATGCCGTGGGAGAGCGCGTAATTACGAAAATATTGTTATAACCATTGTTAGTATTGTCGGCATCGTCTCTCATTGGACGGCCAAAGTTCCGACAATGAGAACGTGTGCCTAGGTACACACTAGTGTATCACGATAAATCTAAACAACGTTACAAAGAAATTGTATTCACGTCCAATTCACGAAAAATAAAGTAAGTGTAAAAACAAAGCAACATAAACAAAGCCAAAAACTGGTAAGGCCAACTGGTAAACCAAGTTGAGAGTGGTTCGGCCCTTCAAAAGAGTGATATCAACACACCAAAACTAACTAAATACAACAAATTACAACAAAATTAAAACCAAAGCAAAAACCAATAAAGAGGTGACTAAGTTGAGAATGGTTCGGCCTATAGGCAAAAGGTAGTAGCAAATTGTTGAAAACCAATTTCTTGTTGACGTGGCACTTTATTACTCATCTGCACGGTGGTGGAGTTGAGTCAATACACAATTTAAAAAAAAAGGAGTGATATCATTTCAAAAACCAGAACTGGTAAAAGGGGTCGCCAAGTTCCGAATGGTTCAGCCCTTCAAAGGGTTGGTATCAACACACCAAACCATTCGCCAACTTAATCGCACCGAATAATACTTTGAACGTTAAATGAAAACTTGAACATTGCTACCGAAAGTAGCAATGTTCTAGTTTTCATTTAACCTTCGAATTATTAAGCGGTGCGATTAACTTGGCGAATGTTTTGGTGTGTTGATATCACTTCTTTGAAGGGCCGAACGAGGCTCGCTCATGCTGTCCATACTAATTTGCTTGGACAAGTGAAGAGTCCAAGCGGTGTGCAAGCAAATTAGTAGGCAAACAAGACATACTAATCTGCTTGGACACTGATGCTTGGACGTGCCTGTATTAGAGGCTAGCGCATGCTGGACATACTAATTTGCTTGGACGAATAAAGAGCCCAAGCACCGTCCAATCAAATTAGTAGGTTAACAAGACGTACAAATTTGCTTGGACACTGGGGCGCTTTCACGGGCCTGTATTAGAGACTAGCTCATGCTGTACATACTAATTTGCTTGGTCAAATGAAGAGTCCAAGCGGTGTGCAAGCAAATTAGTAGGCAAACAAGACATACTAATCTGCTTGGACACTGATGCTTGGACGTGCCTGTATTAGAGGCTAGCGCATGCTGGACATACTAATTTGCTTGGACGAATGAAGAGCCCAAGCACCGTCCAATCAAATTAGTAGGTTAACAAGACATACTAATCTGCTTGGACACTGATGCTTGGACGGGCCTGTATTAGAGGTTAGCTCATGCTGGACATACTAATTTGCTTGGACGAATGAAGAGCCCAAGCACCGTCCAATCAAATTAGTAGGCAAACAAGACATACTAATCTGCTTGGACACTGATGCTTGGACGG
>JAHWFP010016349.1:59366-75792 GCA_023313725.1 Lithobius niger | reverse complement strand
GAAAAGAAGCCCCTTATGAATTTGCAAGGCCCCTCAAACCCTGGCATCAAGTTTCTTATCAGCCAGGAGTTGGGGGATCAACTCAACTCACTAGAAGATGGCATGATGCACAGGAAATTCAAAATCGGCACAAATCACAAGAGAAGCACGAAAAACGAGCGACGAGAGAACAACCCTCCAAGTACAGCAGGCTACGACGACCACCGGAAGTGAATAGTGAACGCGAGGTGACTGTTTTGAAGCGGCAGTTATGTGAAAAGAACTCGCACAAGGAGAGCCTGATGATGAGAGGAGGACTGAAACAGCACATCTAGTTTAGTCATAAATGCCTGTCGAAAATTCGCTTTTTGAATATCACAATACTGAGAAGTATTTGTTCACTTTTGGGTTTGAGCGTCTTTTGAAGAAGAAGAATTTTATAGATACAAACATCCAAAGTAAAATGGTGAGTTTTTTCATGAGTGTGGATTATTTTAGCACCTGCACAATAGATGCGCCAAACTTAACCAAAAAGCCCCGGAGCAAGCTAACGCATGTTTCCTTGTAGGGAAAAATGCCAGGAAAATTTCGCAGTCTAGTACCTTAAATGGTTTCGTCGGACAACGTAAAATTAAAATTCTTGGCGATTCCGGCAGTTGTGTAAATATAGTCAGCTCTAGACTGGCCAAAAACTGGCCACGTTTAAAACAAACAGTCCGTTGCCAGACTATTTTAAACAGTGAAATAGTTGAGTTACCACAGGTTAACTTATGTCTAAAATTAACTAACGGTATGATGTTGAAAACAGTAGCTTGTGTTTCATCGGCAGCTAGGTCAATTTTCGAGGTTGTGCTAGGTGTAAACGGAATTAATTCATTAAACCTTTTGCGCGAGCGTAAACTGAATCATAAGCCACGTAAACCTGCCCTCGACGCTGCTCGTGTGGCAACGCCCCCAACAAAATCAGATACTGCAGACAATGGCACGAGCCAACCGAAGAAACGTTTACGCAAACGTAACAGACTCAGGCCCGTACCGACGGGAATGAGCCCAAACATCCTGCAGGATTGGTCGAGCCCCAAGCGCCCTCCCAGCGGCAACCAATCGTCATTCGGTCACCACGGGCAAAACTTTTCGATGAGAGGGAACTCATTAAATATTCCTCTGGCCGGCGTCGTGTACCAAACGGCAGCAAGTGGAAACTGACCACGCCCCAACGATTCACAATTGGCTACAGTGTCGTCGTGGTGTCAAGATAAAATTGAAACACAGCTTTTCTGATAGTGATATAAAGCCGCAGTTTGTTCATGTCCGGAAAACCGGAATTAAACGAAACCAGCTTCACAAGTTGGCTTGTTGCACGAAGCAAATGGCAACCTAGCTTAAAGTTAGACACTTGCAAATTTGTCCAACCCGAGATCGACAGAAAACGTGCTTCTGTCGCTTGTTTTAATTTCTACCCCAATTAGTAAAATCAGTTTGCCCGAGTTTAATCTAAATTAAATCAGTGTACCAGTAGGGAAAACTTAAATACAGTTTTTTTTCTGATCCCTTTTAAATATAGGACCGATGTTTTAGTGTGAATTCTATATCAGTCTAGGGTGGAAATAAATGCACAATTATGGCTCTAGTACTGAATAGGTGTTCCCAGTGAAACGGAGGTTGTAAAACCTAACCTAATGTAGTTTTTTTTCTCTAAACAAGAGTTTTTTTTTGCAATTAAAAACGAAAACCTAACCCAGCGTTCTCCCGTGCTAGTTTATTTTAAATAGTAAGTTGTATGCCGAATGCCGATACAAGCGTGGCTCCATCTAGGAGCAACTAAAACTCGATTCACTAACTCTCTCGATTCGCGTAGGGCTCCAGTCGACGAAGGCAACGAGCCGAATACTAACAGCACTGACGGAGACGGCTGCAGTAACGGCGCTTCAGGGCACATTCTCGGTTTGTCATCGTTGGCGGCCACTTTCCCAGTATGCAGCAACACTTCGTCGACACAAGACAACGATTTTATTGATGCCATTGCCGGTGTTAAGCGGGACTACGCAACGCTTTGTGATAAATTGGACAGCATTCAGCGTGAGTTGGCTCGATCTCAAGCTGGCGTACAATCGCGTCCTTTGTTTCCAGCTTGTGACGTCACAGCGGCCGGGCCGGCGGCCTTGTTTGGCGGTCTACAACCTTCTCCCCCTCAGCAAAAAACTGGATCCGCCCTGGCTGCTGCGTTGGCTCGCTCTCCGCTTCCCGCTTACCGGCTGAACAACAACTTTGGAAACAACGATCAGCTGTGGGGCCACGTGCGCGGCAATGGCGGTGGCGCTAGCTTTGGCTCTGCAATTGCGGCCGATTCGATTGCTCATACGGTGCCTGTGAGTGCGCAAGTAAAGAAAGACATTTTAGACCGGTAAGAATGTTAATCGTGCTATTCTAATTTCTCCGCCCGTGCAGGCCGCCCAGCCAGACGCCTCTCGTTCGCTTGTTACCTCAGATGGGCTCGTCATTAACCTAAAACAGAGCGATCATAGATTGCATAGGCCCCTCACGATGGATGAATTTGTGCGAGCGTTTGGTATTTTTAAGACTGTAATGTGCGATGAGTTTACACAGCGGCACAAGGAATTCGACCATTATTTGTGCAACATTTTAGATATGTACAGGCGGTTTGGGGGCACCCTTTTCTATCGGTACCATCTTGGTTTTTCTGAAAAGGCTGCTTCCATACTTGCTCAACACGGACTAGCTGTTGACTGGAGCATTCCGGACCAAATGTTGTACAATCAAACGTTCACGGGACATTGTTCTGTGGCTTGTGCGGCGTGCAGTAGTACTTCCCACCTTACTGCTTCATGTCCATTGGTTTCGGCTCATGCTTCGCAAACTGGGGCTCGTGCTCAACGAAACGGGAGGCACATTCCCTCCACTTCTCCAGCCGACAGTGCTAGCACGTCCGATATTCTGGGTCGTCCAAGAATCTTCCTAAACGGTGCCGAGGTGTGTAACAATTTCAGCAGTGATAAAGGATGCTCGCGTCGGGCATGCTCCTAGCCTTTGTAGCCTTTGTAAGGGTCACCATAGTGCAGCTACCTGTAAAGTTGCTGATGCTAGCAGCAGGCAACCAAATAAACCACATCTAACCGCCAAGTGAATACCTCCTGACCGCCGAGCTTTCCCTTGGCTGCTACCACTCCCATAAACATCACGGAACTTGAGGCGGAACTCTACAACTTCCCTAACAGAGCGTCAGTGACTGAATTATTGAATGGTTTCCGGTGTGGTTTTCATACGGGTATTGAGTCACTGCCACAAGTTTCGCTTGAATGTCGCAATTTGCACATTCATGCCCACCTGCAAGCTCATTCCACGTGGGTTCGTGATGGTAGGCCCGGAACAGGAGCCAGTTATGAAGCACGCCGCGACACTAGACGGGCGTTCAAGAATGCTCTGCGCTGGTGCCGCTTGAACGATCGTGCCCTCCGGGCAGCCGCATTACAGGATACGCTTTACGCACGTGACAATGTTGGTTTCTGAGCAGCTGTTCGACGGACTAGGGGTGCTACGAGACCTTCCATCGATACTGTCGATGGAGCTAATGGTCCAAGTGCTATCTGTAACAAGTGGAAGTGTATGTTCGAAAATATCTTCACCGAGACACCGCAGGACAAAACTGCCAGCGATACTAGCACCACCGATTCCAGTCATAGGACGAATGCCCGCCCTATCCGGATATTAATTCTGGCGAGGTTAGCCACCTGCTACTTGCCATGAAGAGGGACAAGGCCGTTGGCCCAGACAGGCTAAATGCAGAACATCTTCGTTTCGCTGGCCCTGTGGCTCATAGTTGTATTGCCCTTATCCTTTCTACCTCCCTTGCTCATGCTCATTCCCCAGAGCCTGCTACCATGACTATTTTAACACCGATTCTGTAAAGGACGACTGCTGACCCCACCACCAGTGACAATTATCGTGGCATCGCACTAATGAGTCCTATTGCTAAACTCCTGGACCTTTTTATACTGGGTCGCATCAAAGCCATGACTTCCACGTGTGATGCTCAATTCGGGTTCAAAACAAAGCACTCCACCTCACTGGCAGTGTACACTGTAAAGGAAACCATCCGGAGATATCACACAGCGGTTTCGCGGGTGTACGCTTGCTTCATAGACGTAGCTAAAGCTTTCGACAAGGTGGCTCACTATTCAGTGTTTCAGGCTCTTCGTCAGCGAGGGCTTCCTTCGTATATCACTGACCTCATTGCCAATTGCTATAAAAGACAAGCCATCCAGGTGAACTGGGAAGGTCACCTCTGACCCATTTACGGCCACTTGTGGAGTACGACAGGGAAGTCCCTTATCGCCTTTCCTCTTCTGCCTGGTCCTCGATGGAGCAATTTCTAGCATTTCCAAAATGTCAACTGGCTGTTGGATGAATGGCGTTGCCGTGAACATTGTTGCCTTCGCCGACGACATCATCCTCTTGGCTCCCAGCAGGCGGGCACTTCAGTTTCTGCTGGATAGACTCGTATACCTAACATGCGACAAGGGCCTTACCTTCAACGCCAACAAATCTGTTGGAATGGTTTTTGGGAGGGGTGAGGAAGTGACAGCCCCCCTACTAATGAATAAACATACACTATCGTAGGTGACGAACTTTCGTTATCTTGGAGTGGAACTTACAGCCGACCTAACTGATGACGCTCATGTGAGAAAGATTCGTAGTGAGTTCTGTAGGTCAGCTATAATGGTGCTACATACCTTCAGCTTTGCATCTGATGAATGTAAAATCCAGCTTCTTAAGACTCGTGCTACTGGACTCTACGGCATTTCAACATGTGTCGACTCCCGGAAAACAACCATGAAAGAGCTTGCTGTCGTTTATCATGGTGCGATTAAGCAGGTTCAACACCTTCCTCGACACTGTCACAACCATCAACCCTGTCGTGATGGCAAAATGTCACGCTCGACTTTGCAGTGCTGATGAAGCAAGCTGCCCTGTGGAGAACGATTCTGGCTTCAACCAATCAGCTAGTGAAGACTTGTCGGAGTGGCCCCAAAGCTGGGGCTTTGGCTTGGGAGGCACTGTTGCAGAAGCACTACAGTCACTTGGTGGCTGGTGCGAAGTTCGAACACCAAAGGACCTAGCAATTTTGCGGCAACGTGCTCACGACCATGTTCAGGGCATGGCAGTCCTACAAGATGCTGAGGATAGTCTGTTGTCCTAATTCTCTTTCCCTGAGCTGTAGTTGCCCTCAATATATTTTATCAACTTTTTGTTTTTTTATATCCTTTTTATATCCTTTATATTGTACCTTGTCTACGGAACATACAGAAATAAATAAATAAATAAATAAATAAATTTGCTGTAGGCACGCAAGGAACCAATCGTGGTGTCGGAACTGCTTGACATCGAGTTAAAAAAGGGATATCTTATTGGGCCTTTTGATGCGCCCCCGTTCCCAGTGGTTGCGCATTAACCCGCTGGGCTTGGCCACAGGAAAATATTCCGGCAAGAAGAGGTTAATTGTGGACCTTTCATCTCCCCATGATGATCCTGTTAATCAAAGCTCGAACGACCTCATGGACAAGTCCAGGTTTTCCCTTACGTACACTCGCCTCGATGATGTGGTATCAGCCATTGGGCCTAGCACATTTATGTGTAAGGCGGACATCACGGACGCCTTTAAGCTGCTCTCCAGACTTGTGGCACCTCCACAGTGTTAAGTGGGATTCCAGTTACTATTTTTCGTGCGGCTTGTGTTCGGATCGCGTTCCAGCCCCAAACTGTTTGATCTGCTTGCCTCGGCCCTTGAGTGGATCCTGCACCATAAATATGGCATTAAAAAGGTTTGTCACCTTCTGGACGATTTCCTCACCATTGATGCCTCAGAGTGTGACGCCCTTCGCACCATGTCTCTCATTACATGGCTATTCGGCAAGCTTCCCATTCCCCTAGCCCCATTGAAGACCATCGGCCCCACCAAGGCCTTAGAATTTCTTGGGATCACCCTGGATGCAGAGGAGCAAGAAGCTCGGCTCCCTGTCGATAAGAAACAACGCACTCGTGAGTTGCTTCAGTTTTACGGCAGTAAGTGCAAGTGTACGAAACGAGAGCTGCTAAGCCTACTTGGCCACTTTAAGTTTTGCTTCAAGGGTGATTCCAGCTGGAAGAGCGTTCGTAGGCCACCTCTTGACTCTTGCATGTTCGACTCGTCAGCTGAGCTTTTATGTGAGACTCTCGGCGGCGTGTCGTCGTGACTTGGCTTGGTGGGCTTGGCTTCTTGAACACTGGAATGGAATTTCGTTGCTCCGATCCAACTACTTTCCGTGCTGCGGACATGGAGACTTTCACGGATGCCTCGTCTACCATTGGCTTCGGTGGGTACTTCGCTGGGTGTTGGTTTGCCAGTACTTGGCCAGATGAACTGCATACCGACGGGATGGGTGCATCCATGACTCTGCTGGAGTTGTATCCGATTTTCATAGCGGCGATGCTGTGGGGACATGACTGGGAAAGGAGGAAGATCCTTTTCCACTGTGACAATGCGGCTACTGTCTGCATTATCAACAAGGGTCGCTCGCCGGTGGGGACTATCATGCAACTCGTGAGGCGTCTGACTTGGTGCTCGTTGCAGGCAAATTTTACTTTAACAGCAAATCATATTCCAGAGTGAGTTAGCTGTATTGCTGATTCACTTTCTCGTTTACAGCTCGACAGGTTTCGGAAACTAGCCCTAACGGCACATCATCACCCAGAGACCTGCCCAACATATTTGCAGATAATTATGCCTTGACGGCGACAGTGAACCACCTTTTCCTCTCAGCCATCTCTCTCAATACTCGGAAGGTTTATGAAACTGGGTTCAACCTTTACACAACTTTCTTAGCTTTGAATGGTGTTGTGTTTCTTGGTGATGTACCCGTTGCCTCTGAACGGCATCTTATTTTTTTTGTCGCATACTGTTTTTCTATGCATAAACTTACGCATGCGACAATTAAACTGTATTTGTGTGGCATTCGGTTCGCTTTTATTCGGCGTGGCCTCTCGAACCCTCTTTGTGACAGCTCGGGGAGTGCGCATCCTGGACTGGCCACCATCCTCCGTGCGGTAAAAAAGGCTGTTGTGCGTTTTAGTAGGACTCGACTGCCCATCACGTTTGACATCCTTCGGGATATAGTGCGAACCTTACGATAAGGCTTATTTGCGCAGTTCATTGATGCGATGATGGAGGCTGCGTGCACTGCAGCTTTTTTTGCGTTCCTGCTATGTGGAGAATTTTCTGTGTGCACACCGTTCTGTCCTTCTTCGCATCTCACAGTCTCATGCGTTTCTCTCGACTCAGAGGCCCTGTCCGCTATTCACGATTTCTCTAGCCAGAGTGAAATGAGCCTGTCGGCTTTCAAAATATTACACTGCAGGCATCGAAAACGGATCCTTGCAGACTCGGCGTCAAGATTAATCTTTTCTGTACTGGTCTCGATGTGTGCCCTGTGCATGCCTTGGTGTCTTACCGGCGTCTGCGAGTACATCCCAATACCCAGCTTGCAGAGGCATTCTTCTTGGACGGTGGGGGAAAACCGCTTTCCCGAAAATTCTTCATCAGCCAGCTGAAGCAGATTCTTGCCAAACTGGGGCTCAATCAACTGCTGTACAGTGGGCACTCATTCCGGATTGGTGCAGCTACCTCTGTAGCACAGGCGCAAATAGACGACCACCGTATCCAAACTCTTGGGCGGTGGGTTTCTAATTGCTACACCCGTTATATTCGCACGGAGGCTGCCACTCTGCAACGAGCTCAACATAGGATGTGCTTCAGTTAGGCCTTTGAGTATGCTTCGCGTGGGTGTTTGTGCAGTACTTCACATTTTTTTGCTCTTTTCAGTGCCCAAGTGCGTTCGTTTTTCTTGTGCTCTAGTCATTCCCACTGCTGGGTGAATGGCCTACTTGTAGTCCCAATTTCTGTGCTTCATACGTGCATATTTCTGTGCTTCATGCGTGCATATTTCTGTGCTTTAGCTCGTACCGCCAGCGTGTATTCGGCAGTTTTGTTCGTTAGGAGATATATTATTAAAAAATTTCTTGCAATAGCCTAAATTTAAATAATTTATTTTTTATTTTATTTTTTTTTTCCATGTGTTGATGCCTGGCTTTGTCCCTTGCATGTTCTCTGCTTGTAATTTTTCGGCTTAGCATGACTGCTATCTTCTGGTTTGATCATGCAGGCGGTTTTTGTCTCCCCCCCCCCCTCTAGCATCGTCCCCGGGCGCATGCCGATTTTGACCGTGGTCCGCACTTTAACGCTTTTAGGATCCACTTCGCATGAGCTTAGTTTTTTGGCGATTTTGTGCGTCCTTTTCCTGCATCGCACGGACTGGACTCCCTCTGGCCTCCCAAAAGGCTCATTCACCTGTTCCGGCCTGATGCAGGGGACAGTGCTGGACAACGACAGTCCTCACTTAACTTGCGTCATACAGGGTCGTGCAGGCCGGGTCGGGCTTCTTGGGCTCGCCACGGGTAGAAGTCTACAGGGGGGTTCGGTACACGCAGTTCGTACCCCCTATATTATTTTTGTTTATTTTTTGTCTTCAGAATTAAACATTGTTTGATATAACTGTTTGTTGCATCTAATCATTCCATACTGCGTGTAGATTGGAGAGTAATGCAATAGCATTGATGTGGTCTAGGTGCCATATGGAATGGCCAACTCCTGCACACGCGTTAACCCTAAGTCACGCAATCATGCCTACAGGCAATAATTATTCAATGGCTTCTAATCCACTGAAAGAAGTGCTTTAGAAAATAGTTGTTTCTGTAGTTTGACACTAGAGGTAGAGGGTGTACTTCCGGTTTGTCGCGTCCAAACGAAAGTTTCAGTTTCGTTTTCAGGTTTTGCGGTTACCAAAGAAATATGGCTGCCGAAGGTCCGTAATTTTGCTGGAAAGGCTGAGTTTTGAAGGCAAGATCTGTAAGAATACGTAAACATCCTCAAAATTAAAATTTATAATCGAAATCTGTGGGTTTTGAAGGTTACGCAGAGGTTAGTTTAGGTGACAAGAGGCTTTGGTCACTGAATTACGAAGCTATTTTTATTTATTGCCCACGATCCTTACCATGTCTTAGAAGGGCACACTTGCACATTTAGTAGGGAAGTAGGGATGATCGTGTATTTACGTAGTAGCGCTCCTTTTTTGTTATTTTAACGCAAGATTGCCGATTTTGGTTTAAAAAAAATTAATTATTGTAGTTTTACTTAACTAAATGTAAAAAATATGAAAATAAAAAATAAAAATAAAATAAAAAATAAAAACATAAGCATATTATCAGACTGAAATATTTGACTTGTTTTCTTGTATGGCAGTGCAATACTACAGTACATTAGGCCTATAATAAATTTTAAAATAAACAGATAAAAAAATAATATACTCAAAAAAGCCAGTACGCTAAATGAAGTATGTCTCATAAATAATTTTTCCTACTTTTTATTTATAGTTCCAAACATGCTGCCCCGTACATTCTATGGGTCAAAGAAAAGGAATGAAGATGTTATCATCAGTTTTCCCCCAGACGACAGCGATGATAGTGCGCTTGAAGATAGTGACAATGATGACAATGTTGAACCTGAACCTGAACCACAGAACAGTGACAGTGAAAATGAGTTGCTACTCAGTGATAGTGAGTTTTCTAATGAGGACGACGTGCCCTTGTCTATTTTGTGTGGTCAGCCAGGGCCATCCCAAGCAAATAGTTCAGCTAGGCCTACAGGCAAAGGAAAGAAGTTAACTTATACGTGGCAGAAACCGAAGGAAACTGATCTAATGTCAGCACCTGTATTCACTGCCCTACCTGATACAGAACTGAAAACACCAAGAGATTATTTCAATAAGTTTTTTCGTCCTGAATTGCTGGAGCATATTGTCAGTCAGTCAAACCTGTACTCCATACAAAAGAGTATTCTGAAGCCACTCAGCCTAACAACTTCAGAGTTGGAACAGTTCTTAGGTGTTGTTACACACACGTCTGTAATAAAACTTCCAGCTTCTCGAGACTATTGGTCACTAGAATTACGAGTGCCGCACGTTGCTGACCCCATGCCATTAAATAGATTTGAGACCATCAGGAGCTGTCTACATTTCAATAACAATAACGAACAAATACACGACAACGACAACCCAGAATATGATAGAATTTACAAGATAAGGCCTATTTTCGACAGTGTTCTGGAAGGGAAGTATGTCAACAGTTGCCAAAACCAGAAATCATGAGCGTTGACAAGCAAATAGTGTCTTTCAAAGGAAAGTCATCACTGCGTCAATACTTGCCGAAGAAACCAAAAAAAGGGGGTACAAAATATTTGTAATGTCTGACAAAACTGGCATGGTCCATAACTTTGACATGTACACGGGGAAAATCCAGATGTCGGGGCCAGCGGGAACATTGTCTTCCGTATGTGTTTTCTACCTAAAAATGTCAATCATAAGGTCTATTTTGACAACTGGTTTTGTGGAGTAGCAATGCAAGAGGAAGTAGCAAAGCATGGAATTTGGGCTGTAGGAACAGTGCGTTCCAATCTGCTACCTGGTTGCAACCTTCCAAGTGACACGTCAATGAAGAAGGATGGAAGGGGAAGCTTCACGGAACAACGGTGCACAATTGAAGGAGTGAAACTGGCAGCGACAAAATGGTTCGACAATCGAGGTGTGACAATACTTGGTTCGTTTGCTGGTGCTCTTCCTACAGACACAGTGAACAGATGGGACGCAGGTAGTAGCAGCCGAAAACCAGTTCAACGCCCGTACTGTATCACTGTTTACAACACATTTATGGGAGGAGTGGACAGTACCGATCATTTCATTGCACTGCATCGGTGCATCCTCAAATCTAGGAAATGGTACATGAGGATTTTCTACCATGTCATTGACTTAGTCTGCGTCAATGCCTGGTGTCAATATCGAAAGGATTTTGAAGCACTGGGAATGCAAGGAGAATGTATGAGTTTGAAACTCTTCAAATACAATATAGCAGACTCTCTCTGTAATGCAGGAAAACTACCAGTAAAGCGAAAAGTTGGCCGTCCATCAAACAGCCCAATACCGACATTGCTACCGGCACACCGTCTAAAGAAGAAAAGATGCCCATCAGTCAAATTTCCACAAAATGATGTTCGCACTGACGAACTCGGTCATTGGCCAAAATTTGTAGACAAGAAGCGACAGTGTAAATATTCCGGGTGCGTAGGCACTCCACGCGTGATTTGTTGCAAGTGCCAGCTGCACTCGTGCTTTACACCTAGATCAAACTGTTTTAGTTGTTTGGTTCACATCACATTGCGATGAAACTGTTGGGACGTAGTTTCAGTATATTGTGTTTCAATAAACCCGTTCCCATTTTGTATGTTATTGCCTGCGACAATTGTTAGTGAAATTTACCATGTAACCACTCAAGTAAACAATTTTGATCAACAATAGGCTTGTAATGACGTTACAGTAATGACAGCCTATCCAAGTATGAATATTAAAATTTTTAATTTTTAATAAATTTGTGTCCAGCAGTGCATGTTATTGCCTGTAAACAATTTTTTCGCAACTCTGAGAGTAAACACCTAAGGAAAAAAGTTTTCCTACAAAATAGTCTTAGAATAATTCAGTAGCTGGAAAACGTTAACAAATAATTTTTATTTTTTTATTTTCATAATTCATGCAACTTAGGGTTTTAACCTTTCTATTTTTAACCGTCTATTTTTAGCTGTCTCTTTATCTTAACATCGTAAACAAAGACAGCTCAGTTCTTGCTGAGTGGGCGCTCATGCTGGTTGCTCTTTAACCCGCCTCCAACCCCTGCTGCCACCACTCTCTCTCCTTGTAATTGCAGTTTCCGCCATATCAGGGTTTCTTTTTTTTTTTTGTGATTTGCAATTTTGTGCGTCCTTTTCCTGCATCGCAAGGACTGGACTTCCTCTGGTCCCCCAAAAGGCTCACTCACCTGTTCCGGCCTGATGCAGGGGACAGTGCTGGACAACGACAGTCCTCACTTAACTTGCGTCATACAGGGTCGTGCAGGCCGGGTCAGGCTTCTTTGGGCTCACCAGGGGTAGAAGTCAACAGGGGGGTTCGGTACGCGCAGTTCGTACCCCCATTTCGCCAATATTATTTTTGTGTATTTTTTCTGTCTTCAGAATTAAACATTGTTTGCTATAACTGTTTGTTGCGTCTAATCATTCTATACTGCACGTAGACTTGTACGTCAGTCGCTCTCATCAACAAAGACATAACAGAAATGGTCACAAATTGCATGACATGTCAACAGCACCAACGACAAAACCAGAATGAACCCCTTCTTGACAGAAAATTGCCAGACCGTCCATGGGTAAAGTTAGGGATTGACTTCTTCACCTTATGTAATCTGAAATCAGATTCAATTTTTTGACTTCGGTTCTGGTTTCGGTATCGGGTTTTACCACCCTCCCTCACCCGATTTTTCAATTTTTTTTCGTAACAGTAGCATTATCAGCTGCGGACTCGCTTTCGTTTTTTCAAAGTCGCAATAAACATTTTGAACAGGAGGGTTTCGAGTCACCATCAAGGAGCCTGAGAAGTAACAATTTTTTTTTCGCGGCCTAATAGTGAAACAACTTTATATAGGCCATTTATTCAAAACTACATTTTTGTAGATACTGTCCTTTGACTTTCCAGCGCAGAGTTGATCAACATATGAAAAGTTACTTTCACAGAATTCTGAACCTCTGAAGTATACAACTTGAAAATTTATCTGATTACCAAACCATATTTTCAATTAAACTTTTAATCCCTCACCAATATGACTCTCTGTAGCTTACCTTACAATAGTTTAAATGCAGACTGTACAACAGGAAAATTATCGTATATACGTATAAAATATAAAACATATAAAATAAGTTTTTTCCAGAAATAATGCTGTTTTTGGTTTGACATTGTTTCTGAAAAATGTTAAGTTTTTTTGTAATTTTACTGCAAATGATTTTTGAAAGACTGCTGCAGAGAAACTAAATGTCTCACTTGTGTTACTTTAAAATCATTACTTTCTGAAAAGAAATTGAAAATGCTGTAAATATTAATACTCAACTGTTCAAAAGGTCGGCTCTATCGTGTTTCTTCGTTCGTTACTTTCTGACCTAACCAAGTCAATTTGTCATACAAACCGAACCCAGATTCCGGTTTTGCAGATACCATTAGCGACAAGATTTTCTCCAGTCAAAACAATTCTTGTTTTAGTCGATAATGTTAGTTTGTAAAGAAAGCCTTATTGAGCACATCTTGCGCAGACGCCGCAGAATTCTCGGTTTGTTTGCCATTTTGATGGTACTGATGTGATACTAAAGTTTTCGTTTTGTTTTTTTTTTGCTATTTTCTAATCGTCGGCTCAGCAAAAAAAAAAAAATGGCACACTCTTCTTCACAAAGTTGGGTATCAAAAATTGACATTTGTGCATAAAGGTAGATGGATGACAAGGCTATTTAATAGGCCATCATTCAATATTGGTACCACTGAGAATGTACAATTCCACTGCACCTATTAAGTGCAGATAACAATAACATACTTATCTTTGTATTTACAGTGGTAAAAAAAAAAAATACTACGATTTGTCACTTGTAAAAAAAGAATCAATGCTACGCAATTTCTTACCGGGTGGTGGAGATACTTGTTTTTTAGTCCGTGTGCGTCCTCGTTTAACTGGCCGTTGTTGGGGTTTGCTTTTTGTAACTGCAGGAGAACTGTCCAAAGAACGTAGTTCGTTCTGCAGTGTTAGTGCTACATGGTAATCTTGGTGCTCAGGTAAATCCCAGACTAACAGGGATTTGCCACACTCCTCACAACAAACTGTGTCCTCGGAACTGCCCGTTTCTTCTGTTTTTGCAACAGTATTATCTGTTACAGAAGCAGATGGACCAGAATCGTTGCAATTTGACAAAGTTAAAACAGGCCGAGTACTATCCCTTCTATCTTCACCAGATACAATGGATGGTTTGCTCCCACTCGACGGTAAACTAAACAATTTATTCAAGCCGCGCTTGGCTTCAGCTAGTTGAATTGCCTCTTTACCAACCTTTTCAGCCCGAGTGCGGTCTCGTTCCGTTTTAATTTCATCCTGCAAATATGACGGTAATTCGGCCAACACATCTTCGCAGAGAAATGCAAAAGCATCGCACGTGTCCTCCCCAGAACAAGGATTACTGTCAACAGCACTAGGAAGGTCTTCCATAGATGGAACACTCTTTAAAGAATTTGACAGAATTGCCAGTTCCTCCGTTTTTCTTGCAAAGAAACCTTTCTTTATAGTGCTTCCACTTGCGACTTCTGTATTTAGAACTGTTGGCACTAAAACCTGGGCACTCGCTAGGCTTTGACTGTCTGAATTGTCTTCCAGGTAATTGCTATGCAATGCAGTCCGTTTTGTAGGTATCTCATCCCCCAGAAATTCAGGATTAGTCCTTTTCTCATATACGACAGCAAGTTCCTCTTCACCAGACTGGCTGTTATTACTATCATCAGGGTCACAAGCAAGGTCCTCAAAGAGTGGTTGTTGCTTGCCCATGCTAAAATACTTTTTTATACCAGATGAGGCACTCTTCACATTTTCTTGAACTTTTCTCACATTCCCAACAGCAGATCTATCTGTAATGTTCTTTGACAATGTGGGAAACAATTCTGTTTTGGTTCTATTGTTACCTGCATGTATTCTATCTTTACATTCTAAATCACTAGAATGGTTTTCCCCATTTTTTAACTTTAGTCGAGGTTCACTTTCCAGGACGGATGGCAGATCACTTTCCGAATCAGAGTTATGAGGATCATCTGAAGCAAAGGAGGTCGACACAGAAGCAAGTTTTTGTTTGCCTTGGGCAAAATAGCTCTCGATATTGGCTGAAGCTCCTTTCAGTTGGTCTTGAAATCGACTCGCTGACAAACCAAGAGAAATAATCGCAGGTTGCCTGAAAAAAATAATACGACACTTAATTAATTATGAAGCCAGAACAGCATGCAGTACTAAATTACCAATTCAACACCGAACACAGCCCTACTTGTCAGGGTTGGAAATAATTATGATTATTTTAAAATAAGGCTGTGCCGGCGCCACTTTCCCCGATACCGGTTCAATACCGGTACCCGTTTACCCGATTCCACTACCGGTACTTTTGGTCATGTGCAGATACTGTGCCGATGCCGACACCATGCTGATGCCAAACTATAACTATAACTATAATAGTGCCGGTCCGACACTGGTACCAGTGGTACCTGCAGCCGGTCCCGGTACCAGTATTAGTACCTGCACAGCCTTATTTTAAAATAATCGAATTAATCGGATTATTTTGATTACAACCGATTTTAATAACATGAAGGGTTACAACAATAATTGTGACTGACATAGTTTAAACTTGCTAAAGTTTGCTCTATTTCTTGCTTGGCCGTTCCTCTCTCGCCATTATCTATAGATCTTTAATAGAAGCATTAAAAGTTAAAAACGTGATTACTTTTCAAATTTCAACATTAGCATGAACACTGCAGTAACTATTATTGCAGTAATAATACTTAGTAAAGTCAGTGCAGGTGTTGTGGCACAATGGTACATTCCTCACACGAGCTGATTATGATTAAATGAATACAGTTATATATGCTGCAGCTGCTAGTTGCTGCATAGAAGTACATAAGTTGCAAAGTCCTTTAGTTTTTTCCTGGATTTAAGGGTTTGAATGTTGCTATTAACTTCCTAGATTGTTCCTAATCGATTGCGTATTTTTGTATGGATCAGACCCAAAAAATGTAGAAGAATACATTCTTGACTGCGAAAGATTCAACAGTAGTGTATTTAATTTTGGGTTGTTTAAGTTCTTTTGTACTTGTACATCAACAGTTTTGTTTCAACCTGGTTCTTGATTAAAATCAGGTGAATTTCAATTTTAATCAAGTGATTATCATCAATGATAATAATCACTTGATTATAATCGTAACAACCCTGCTACTTGTGGGTTTCTTTAACGTTTCTACTAACTAAACACTGGTCAGCGATGAAGAAACACTGAAGGGAGCCAAGGGCGGACTGGTATTTAATTCATGGTGGCGATTGCCACCTGGTCTGGCATGCTTCTGGTGGTTTGGCCTGACCTGCTGAGCGCACGTTTCCTCCGAGCTCGACAGAAGACAAAAATGACAGCACTTTCAAGGGCTTTTTTCCAAAACCAACATAATTATGGTTTTTTTTTAAATAAGGCTGTGTCGGCACCACTTTCCTCGACACCGGTTCAAGTCCTTTTTTTTTTAGGACTTTTCTAAGACCAATTCAAGGACAAGAAATCAATCAAATTAATCAATGAACTGGCTCAAGTAAAGCTGCTCAGTTTCAAACAAGGCCTAGTTTTACTGTCAGCCAGCCTCACCAAACACTAAAATGTTTATAATATTGAGAGGAGATAAAAAAAAAA
>JAHWFP010016349.1:40683-59356 GCA_023313725.1 Lithobius niger | reverse complement strand
ATAATAATGAATTTGTTCATAACGAACGGGCAGAGGAAGGGCAATTGCCACTAAAACCTTTCCCAAATTAAAATATTCTACTTACAAAGTTAAAAATACATTTTTCATGTTGACAGTAAAGTTGCATAGTAAATTACTATATGTCGAAGTTTTATACATAAAAAACAATGCTAATCCTAAACTTAATAAAATACAATACTCGGCTATGAGCTATATGCCTCACCACTTATAACAACGTAAGAATCCTGCCAAACTATAATTCCGGAGCTTGCTCCTAAAATGGTCTGCATTCTGCACATTCATAAACTCAACGGGTAGGCTATTCCAAGGCCCCACCACACGATTGGAAAAGAAAAATTTACGACAATCTGAGTTAACCCTCCTTACAATTAATTTCGATCGATGTCCCCTGGTTTTGCATGTGCCTCGTAGTTCAAAAAACTTTGAATCATCAACATCAAAAATTCCATTAATGATACAATACGTTAAAATTAAATCAGCCTTAAGACGTCTTGATTCAAGCGTCTCAACTCCCGAGGTTTTCAAACGTTCCTGATAGTTAAGTGAGTGAAGCCTACCAATTGATTTTGTACAATCGGTGCATCTAAATTAGTGCTCGGAACATCCACCCTGCGATCAAGCGGCGTCTCTACACTGGCCGACAATGAGCCTTTTCCAACTTAAGTCGTTTTTGCGCCGACTTATGCCACATTTTCAAAATTCTCTTCTTAGCCTTTTCATCATGAAGATCACAAATAGCACAAGTCGATTCAGTAAATTTGCATGGTCTACATTTCCGACAAGCAGGATGTTTGTCTTGGGGTGTTTTCTGGCATGAACACATCGGAAATCCACCAGACTATGATAGTATGAAGCTTCCCAAAGTCCATGGCTGCGAATTTGGGGCGAAGTGGCGAGCCACGTGAAAAGCAAGACACGTGTTACAATACGTGTTACTGGTCCGAGTACCCGAAAACGAAGTGATTTAAAGATGGCTGACGTTGCCTCATTAAAGGCCACGACACCAACGCTCCTAGAGCCAGATATGCTAACCTCAGTGCGTTGCTGGTTTTAAACTAGTAAGGCTTTAAAAAAAATTAGGGTAAGAAAAGCAAATCAAGATGGTTTTAGCTAAGGATCGACCGAGTCCGGATATATCCGGATCCGGTGCCGGATAATGCAGTATCCGGCGAGATGCAGATCCGGCAATTATATTGAGCCGGATACCAGTTGCAACACAACCAAAACATGTCGCCGTAAACATGTTGCATGCCTCGGTAAAATAAATTGTAGTAAAATAACTACGCGATCTATGGGTACAAAAAATTGCAGTGTAACTTATTGCACAAAAATATACTTGGGATAATCGTATTAGGTTTTTATAACTAAAAAGAAGTTGAAGCTCGACTACGTAAATGCGCTTACGAAAAAATTCACCTTCCGTTGCAGCACATGGGAGACCTTGAAACGATTGTCCTCTGGTTATTTTTCCATTACAGCGTTGTTTATAGCTTCCGAAATCCTTTTTTTAAAGTTTTTAATACCGTAGAAGTAGTTTAAAGTTGTTTTATTTCCTAATTTACATTGGCTATCGTTGACAGTAATCCGTTTACGGCCGCCATCGCGTTCCCACTCCCAGCCGGCCACCAATACACGCTGTGACCTTGACTCGCTTTGTGTGACGTCATTTGTGACTGGCCCCCACCGTGGTGAGTGATCACGTGCCAACCGGGGAATCCCAGCTTTCCAACGTGACCAAGATGGCGGCCATTTGTTGCCATGTTGAGTTAAACAGTTTGAACTAAGAGATGGTTTTAGCAAACAAAAGCAATTTCACGTCAATTTTGACGACACGGCGAACAAAAAGCATCAATTGAGGTAATTAAAAGATTATATTAAATTAAATAAATCCAAAATAGGCGTCCCACAGTACCTATTCAGTAGGAATTACACCTCCGTTGTATGCAATGGCGGTTTTTCTTTGCAAACGGGGGCTTTGAATCGAGGGTGCGTCGGGAGTTTTAGAAACGGGTTTGAAATGACGTTAACTCGTGGTTTGGACGTCAAGGGGTTAAATTCGAAAAGTAAGACGGTTTAATAACGGCATCAAACACTAGCAAGAAATAATAGCATGATAAACCAAAGATGACTTCCATGTTGCAAGAGTTGAGACAGTTTTGTTCATAAAATGAAAAAAAAAATACAGCTTTTTTTTTGCTGGTTTCGTACCTTCTATTTTTTGCTTTCAGTCTTTGTATGTATGGACTACATACTGGTTTCACAAATATTGCAAAATTTTGCAAATTATTTTTCGAAATGAAGCAAGCAGTAGGCTAACAATGAGAAATCTTTCGACTAGAAAAATGTTTTCTGACTGATTAACCTAATGAGTGCTTTGTTTGACTGTTTAAAAAAAAATTGCAAAATTTAGCAACATTGCAAAAACAGTTCTGTAGCCTACATGCAATTATACTATACTGGTACTCATAATAGCGTAAGACTTCTTTCTAAGTGTTTAATGTAAGAAAATAATGTGAAACAAAGCGAAAATTAACACCATAGCTGCAACTTATAAGGGGAAAAAAATAAACAGCTTTTTTTCGTTTTGTGTGTGAATTACCCGGTATCCGGTACCGGCCCGGCTCCGGAACCTAGAACCGGAACCGATCCGGCACTGACATCAAATTATCTGGAACCGACCCGGATCCGGCAAAAGGGTATCCGGTCGATCCCTAATTTTACCGCATACTGTATTAAAAGTATTTTGCAGATAGTAAGAAAGGCCGATTTCCGATGTCCGATGCCAACATCGGTGCATCTCTACCAAAAATAAGTGACTTTTTTTTGAAAAATTAGTAAGCCAGTAAAAAAAATTTTGCCGAATCCAAAAATCGGCTTCAAAACCAGATTCAGTTAATACCCCAAGTTCCTTGTTCAATTTAGCACACATGACATAACATACATCGTGTTACTCCACAGATTTACAATGCGGGAAGGTGCCAAGATTTCCAAAAGCACCAAGCTGGGTGATCTTTCCTTACCATGCATCCTTGTTAGGAGAAGCAGTGTTGAGTTTTTGAATAATAGCAAAGGCATCGTGACAAAACTTTTTAGCATCATAAGTTGTGATGGGAAATGACCTAGTAACGTTGATACCTGAAGATGTGCCCATGTGATGGACTGAAACGGTCATCGCTCGGGCCACACGCTTATTCTGAAATTCAGAACAAAGAAGTCGTATAAATCCGTAGAGAATATGCATTCAAAAGGAAACAGTGATGCTGCATTGGTTTAGTTACAATATATTACAAGGAAGGATAACATTATAGTTGAAAAATATAATGCTTACTGCAACCTGGTCTTGCTCCAAACGCTCAGCAACTTCCTCTGCCATTTGCAATAGCCAGTGTTTCACCTGTCAGCAAATTAAATAACAAGTTTAAAACAAATTTTATAAAAAGTGGGGTGACAAAAGTTGAGCACCGAATCAAGAAAAAAATAACATTGGGCACAATCGCCAAATAAAAGTTTACTATGAACTAATACAGGGTTCGTACTTAAAACCAAATTCCAGGCCTTACCCAGCTTTTTCCACGCTCACAAGTTACATTTTTTTAGGATCTGTATTCCAAATATGCATGCCTTGCAATAAGGTAGATGCTAAAATGTATTTAATTATTTACTAACTACCATACATATGCCGATACCAGCAACCAAAATAGATGTGGGTTTTTTGCAATTTGTTTTTCCAATTTAACTGGTAGAAAGTAAACCTATAGCATTTACACAACTGTACACTTTTCAAGTCTGTTTACAGTAACAAATATTATTTAAATAAATAGCAAGCTCTGAATATTATTCCTAGAACATTTAGTAAATTCCGTGCTTTTCCAGCATGAAACTGACATTGTGTCAGAATACTTTTAAAGCCTGGAAAAAGGCACAGCTAAATTCCAGATTTTTCCAGATTGCATACGAACCCTGTTAATATTCAACTGGGATGATATGGTCAGATTCAAAAACAAAACTTCTGAATCCTTAACACTTGCCTTGGAAGAATGAGTCAGTCATCAGAGATGGCTGAAGAGTAAGGCTATGTCATTACCACTTTTCCCGATACCGGTTCTGAAAACCCTATTCCGAAACATTCACTGTAATTATGTGCCGCTACTAATACTTTGCCAGTACCAACTTTAATGCGGAAGGCAAAAACCTTAGCAATAAAAGAGAGTACAAAAGAGCCAATCCATATCTAGCCCAATTTTCCTATTTTTTAAGTTTAATTGCATTTGTACATGTTTATTAAGGAACTTACAACGTACACACGTAAACATTTAAGGCCATAAAAAAAAAAAATTTCAGTTCTCTGGCCCTACCTGGTGACTTTTTTTAAGCTAAATAAAAGAAAACGTGACCCACAACAATTTACTCAAGAGAAAATTTGGTAAAAGAGGTCAGCTTTCTCACACACATGTTATCCAGTTAGCATCAGGTTAAGTTGTAGTTTGAAATTCTTTACAAATTTGCTACTGCAGTCAGAACAGAAGGACGACAGAGGGGGCCAACTTTGCTTAATAATAATAATGGAAATAGTAACGATCTATTTACGGGGCAACAGAGGGACAACAATGGAGGTTTATTCTGGTCTGATCAGACCACTACTTCTGAGGAATACAATTTTCCAAGCTGCGTGAGTCCCATTCGGGGAAACACGATTACCACCGTAACTCACGGCCACGGGTTGATGGTTGGCAAGAGGTTATCAACAACAGAAAGGCTAACAGGCTACGGCGGCAGCAAGCTGTTTGGGGATCCGCTAATTCCAATGACAATGATTTTGCCACCAGTCCCAGAAAATGCACGTTATATGTAACCGTAGAACCTCAGTAAACGAGGAAGCTGTTGCGACATATATTAAAAAAGTGCTTCGAAAAAACCCTTACGAAATGAAGGTGGAGCTTTTACCAGCCAAGCTAAACAGTATGAGGAAAACACATGCTTTCCGGATTACTCTCCCTGTTCAGGATGGAGATGGGCTACTTGATGGAAGCAAGTGGCCAACTAACACGGAAGTACGGCCAAATGTCTGGAGGAGACAAAGACACCCACCTTCGCATTATGGGGACTAAACCTCTGAAAATTATAACTTGGAACTGTGCCGGCATTAAAAGTTCCAGATCGATTGCCACGGACCTGTGTGATAGATCGGACATTCTGCTACTGCAAGAGCTGTGGCTGTGTGACTACGAATTGGACTTTCTCAACATGATTCATGAAGATTTTTATGCAGTTGGGGTTTCGCCTGTAAACACCAGTGATAGCCTGCGCAAGGGACGTCCCTTTGAGGGCACCGCTGTTCTTTGGAGGAAAACCCTTAGCACTCTTGCGCCTAAAGTTCATACTTATGCAAGTAATCGAGTCCTGGGACTAGTGTTTAGATAATGTTTTTGCTATTGCAACAGTCTATGCACCCACGAATAAGAGCGATGATGCTACTTTGGAGGAGCTGCTGCAGGTTTTAGGTGAAGTGGATATTTTCACACATGAGGCTGGCACTGACTTTATTATTGTGGCCGGTGATCTTAATGCTGATCTGAGAAGAACAGGCCGGTTTAACGAACTCGTTGCTGAAGGCATGGAAGAATATGGGCTGTCTTTTCTCGACAGTCGGCTACCCCCAGACACTGTTACCTTTGAAACAGCAAGATTAACACAATACCACCTACCCCAAAATTTTATGCTCCACACAGTTCAGCAAACCAAAAATATTTTCCCTTGAATTTTCGGTGAAAATAGGCCGTTCACCTTCTTCAGAACACAACGAGGCACTAAACTTCAAAAACGAACTTTTCTGGGTGTGCACCCGTTGTCGTACGATTTCCAACGCCAGTTGACAAGTGGGACGGACATGTCCGTTGAGCAGGAGGTTAATGGACTGAGTGTGTGTTCGGACGTCCCCCCCCCCACGTCAGCTGCTTCGTCCTCCTCCCCCCTCCCCTCCCCTACCTCCTTTGGTTACCATGGGTGAACCTGACCAGTGCGATGTTTGGATGGCTGATGAAAGATTTTACCATGGGTCTGTGGCAGGTGATAGTGACTCTTTACCCCCCTCCCTCCCTCTTCCACCTCCCACTCCCCCCCTCCCCCTGGCCCCCCCTCGCTCCCCGGAGCTTCTCAGGAAATTTTCTTGTTGACAGCTGTCAACCCATCGTTAGCTGATGTCTACCCCCAGTTAGCTGTTGTCAATCCCCTCCCACTTTATTCCCCCACTGTCTCTCCCTCACTCTCTCCCTCCCACCCTCCCCACTCACACTCACCCCCGATCCTCTGCCCCCCTCCCCCCTCGCCCCATTATCCTCCCTCCCCACCCCCGCCTCCCTTCCCACACCATTCCAGACCCCTCCCCTCCCTCCCTCTCCCCTCTCCCACTCCCCCACCCGGACCACCAGTCCGCCCCGTCCCCTCTCCCTCGCTTCAGCCCACGAGGCAGACTTTGATCAACTTGTCCTCCCGATGCCTTTCAGACCATGAGCGAGAGATATTAGCGCTTGACCCCAAGTTTGTACCCACGTTCACTGCGACCAAGCCATTCTTTGTGACTAACTTGGCGGCGGATGTGAATGTGCTTTTGGAGAGATATACATGGGCTGGGGGCATGCAACAG
Organism: Lithobius niger; assembly: GCA_023313725.1. Lineage (NCBI taxonomy): Eukaryota > Metazoa > Arthropoda > Chilopoda > Lithobiomorpha > Lithobiidae > Lithobius > Lithobius niger. Next base: position 52,692 of record JAHWFP010016349.1, on the reverse strand, counting down.
CATCTTACAGCGAATTTGCTTAACAGAAGTTCCCTGTGCAAGCCCAATCTTTCCCAACCATTAATCCAGGCCCTCTCCGCCCTCCGGGATGATGAGTCCGTCAAGATCTGCTACACCGACAAAACCAATGCGACGGTCCTCATGGACACACTCGACCACGACCGGAAAGTTTTGGCAGCCATCAGAGAAGCCGGTATCTACAGGGAACTTCACTATGACATCGGGGATGCAGCGTCTGAGCAGATCACATTCAAGCTGGATAGACTTCACAACGATGGCCTTATCACTGAGGGACAAGTAAAAGCCCTGACCCCCCCCCAGCCTCGTCACGTTTGCCAGTGATCTTCGCACAGGTGAAGTCTCACAAGGAAGGGTTCCCCATGAGGCTTATCACCTCCGCCAAAGGAGCTCCTATCAAAAGAGTTGATTGGGAACTCACCAAGAGACTCAGAAAGTACATCTGGGGCAAGTGCTCTCTTCGGAACACGGACCAGCTGCTCGATAACATCAAAGGTCTGCGCCTCGGAACCGAACACCATCTTGTGTCTTTCGATGTGGTTGCTCTTTTCCCAAGCCTCACCCACCTGCTAATAATGCAGATGTTTGACCAGTCTGCACTTAGAGTAGGGATCAGTGGACCGGAACATGAAGTGGATCGTGAGTTGCTGAAAACTGTGTTGTCTTCGATCTATGTGCGGTTTGGGGAGCACACCTTCCTCCAGGAAGCAGGCACACCGATGGGCTACTCTTGTTCGCCACTGTTAGCCGAGATAGTGCTGCAGTTCGTCGATGAATTTGTGACGAGAATGTTCCCCGACATGCTGTTGTGGAATCGCTTCGTGGATGACGTCCTGGCAGCGACCCTCAAGAGTGAGACGCAAGCCATCACACAAGCCCTTAATGAGTGGCACCCTTCCATCCAGTTCACGAGAGAGGATGAACAACAGGGGAGTCTTCCCTTCCTGGATGTCCTGCTCACGAGGGGAAGGTGGAGCATTAAATATGAACCATTCCAGAAACCTTGCCATTCAGGTAGAGGCTTGGCGTACCATTCTGGCCACCCCAGGAGCACGCTCCATGCCATCCTGGCCAACGAGCTGGTGCGGATTGTCAACCATTCGTCTGACCAGAAAACGGCCCGGAAGTTTCTTGCACAGGCGAAGACGACCTTCTTGCAACGAGGATTCCCCGCACACCGGGTTAACTCTGAGACGAAGAAAGCTTGGCACCGATCTGTGAAGATGAAAGCAGCCCGAGAAGGTGACATTACTCAGAAGTCCGATGGCAGACCGGTTGAAGTGCTGACGTACGTGCCTGGACGTAGCGAGAGCGTGCAACGTGCGTTCACTGATAATGGAGTAAAGTGCTTCTTGAGATACCCCCCCAACCTCAAAAAGATGCTGAGGCATCCACGTTCGAAGAGGACCGTGCACCCCTCCCCTCACACCCACTCTCCCTCACCCCCACCCCCCTCTCCTCCCGTAGCACCGCCCTCTCCTCCCATGGCACCCCCTTCCCAGGCCATTCAACGCACGCATCGTTACCCCACCCGCCTGGTGTGCAGGAATCCAGCCGAGGCACCAGTTGTTGGTGCACCGTCTCCCCCACCCCCTCCCCCTCCACCTGGGGAGTCCTTTCCAACACGCTTGGGCCGGAGGAGTGGTGTGGTCTACTGTGTTCCTTGCGGCCAGTGCAAAGCCGTCTACATTGGCGAGACCAAGCGACAGTTGTTCGAGAGGTTGGGTGAACACATCGCAGCTGTGAGGAAGGGAGACATGCTTAACGGCATCGCCCAGCATGTCAAACATCAGCAACACCAAATTGCGTGGAACGCCACAACAGTTTTACTTTCCTCCAATTCTCTCCAAGGAGGACACTTGAGGGCCCTTGAATCTCTGGCCATTCTTCGTTTCAAGAGCATGAAAGTTCCACTCATGAACCTGACGGGAGCCTCCCACATGTTAATGGAACATTCAGTGGATGCTGGTGTGAAAGCCGAGCTTGACAAGCAGTGGGGCTTGAGAGCGTGATTGTGTATATAGATCAGTGGTTCTCTCACTCGCACGTCGTCTGCTTGATCATGGCCACAACCATGTAACGTTCGTTTTTGAAGTTTAGTGCCTCGTTGTGTTCTGAAGAAGGTGAACGGCCTATTTTCACCGAAAATTCAAGGGAAAATATTTTTGGTTTGCTGAACTGTGTGGAGCATAAAATTTTGGGGTAGGTGGTATTGTGTTAATCTTGCTGTTTCTACGTGATGTTGACATTCAGCCACTGTACACGGCGGTTGCCGATCTTTCGACTGTTACCTTTATTAGCAACGCACAGGACTCTTGGTCGTGGATTGACCACATCTGTGGTCAGAGTGGGTGGTGCCACAAACCCTAACGGTTTGGGTTGATGAACAAACCGTGATGTCTGATCATCTGCTAATGGGTGTTGAACTGGTACTACCTAGTAGAGCCGCGCCGGGTCAACAAATCGATGTTAATGATGGGGTTACCACACTTCAACCTCCTCCTCGAGTCAGCTGGAGATCTGCAACCCCGGACCAGCTTTGGGGTTACAGTGACCGGGTTAGTTACTCTCTTGGCCTATTCCTCTTCGGCGGAAGGTGTTGCGTGCCGTCTACCAGGCTGCAGGAATGCTGACCACCTTGAAGTTATCGACAGGGAAGTGGCCTTGTTTAGTGCAGTGCTTCTGCGAGCGGGTTTAGAGACTCTTCCGTGCGTGGAAATGGAAATACAGAGCCACAGATCTAAGGTTCCTGGGTGGTCGGTAAATGTAAAGCAAAAGTATGAGGCACATAGGAGAGCCCATGCTAGATGGGTGAGCGCTGGCAGACCTAGGGATGGCCCATCCGTCAACGAAAGGAAGACTACGCGTAAGCAGTTCAAGTGTACGTTACGGTGGTGCCGGAGCCATGAAAAAGGCTTGCGAGCAGCGTCACTACAACAGTCCCTCCAAACTGGAAATTGCACGGCCTTCTGGAATGCGGTACGTCGCTCGACGCAGTCTAATCGCCCTACCACTAATAGACTGGGTGGCGCTAGTGGTGGGTCAGCTATCTGTGCTCGGTGGAGGAGGAAGTTCCAAGACCTTTTCACCGGTCCGCAGACAGCCATGACTAGGCAGGAAGAAACTACTGCTGACTTGGATCTTGACACCGTACCTGAAATTTGTCCTGTTGAAGTAAATCATTTCCTCAGGGAAATGAAACGCGATACAGCCCCGGGCCCGGATGGGCTCACCATGGAACATCTCCGATACGCAGGTCACCTCGCCCTACAGCGCTTGGCTCTCCTTCTTTTGGCCTCCTTGACTCATGCCCATTGCCCCAATGCGGCCACAAAGACTATTATTCTGCCCATTCTCAAGAAAACCACTGCTGACCCTACGCGTAGTGAGAACTATCGGGGGATTGCGTTAATGGGTCCACTGGCACAGCTCCTGGACCTCGTCGTACTGACCAGACTGAGAAATATGGTTGCCACAAGTGATGCTCAATTTGGGTTCAAGCGTAAACACTCCACGATGCTGGCCGTTTATGCGGTGAAGGAGGTTGTGCGCCGTTATCGCAAAGCTGGCTCGAGAGTATACGCTTGTTTCGCTGACGTTGCTAAGGCGTTCGACAAGGTCTCGCATGACGCCTTGGTGCAAGCCCTTAGGAGTCGCAGAGTTCCAACTTACCTGGTTAACATTGTACGGGACTGTTACGATCGGCAATCACTGGCTATTCGTTGGGGTAACTACTTGTCCCCCTCCTTCGCGGCAAAGTGTGGTGTTAAGCAGGGAAGCCCCTCTCTCCGTTTCTTTTCTGCCTTGCCTTGTGTTGGATGAAGCTGTCAAAGAGCTAGGCGGCTTGTCTACTGGCTGTTGGGTCAACGGAACTGCTCTGAACATTATTGCGTACGCTGATGATATTGTACTCTTGGTACCCGCTTAAGAGTAAGTGCGCGCTTCAGTTCCTTCTGGACAGGCTGTGCTATAGGGCGGAGACAAAATGCCTGTCCTTTAACATCCTAAAATCTGTCGGAGTAATTTTTGGGGGCGACTCTTGAGATTGTTGAACCTCTACATCTGAATGGAACAAAACTCACTTGGGTCACGTCGGTAACTTATCTGGGTGTAGAACTGATTGGAGATCTGTAGGATGATTTACATGTGCGAAAAGTCCGGTCAGAGGTATGCAAGAAGAGCAATGCCATCGTGCACACCTTTGCCTCCTCTCCTGAGGAGGTGAAAGTGCATCTGCTGAGGTCTAGAGCTATGGCGCTGTATGGTCTTGCAACCTGCTGCAGCTATTCTAGGGCGACAATGAACGAACTGTCATTGGTTTATCATGGGGCCATAAAACGGGCTCAACTGTTGTCTCGATATAGTCACAATCATCAAGCGTGCAGAGACGGAAACCTCCTCACTGTAGAACTTGCCATGCTCTTACAACAGGCTACGCTGTGGAGTAATGTACTGAACTCTTAACAATGCCCTGATTGTTGCTTGCAGGGTAGGAACCGACGATTGGGGACAAGGTCTTGGTGCAGTTGTTTCTGAAGGGTTAATGCATCTGGGACGATGGTGCGAGATCCGTACCCCCCATGACTTACGGCTGTTGAGGCAAAGGGCACATGACCATGTACAGGGCATCGAGGTGTTGCAGGAGATCAGCGATATGGACCGAGGACCACCTTGAGTGTATTCCTTTGTTTTTGATAATTTTGTTGTTTATTTTTGTCTCTCCCAAACCCATATGTACCTCATTGTACGGAATATAATAAATAAAGAAGGAAATCAATTAAGGCACTAGCCGAGTCGCTCGCTTACGTTCACTCATTCGCTGTCGTCACACTTCGCTCGAGGACATTTCTTGTTTCAACACTTATGCTGCTGACGGACAATTCCACACCAAAAAACGATCATGATGATTGCAGTGCGCATTTTTCGTAATGTTTCAGTTCATAAACAAACCATAACTTATGCCTACTCTTTCATTTCTCTTTGTTTATGTTAGTAAGTCTTGCTACAACCTGATGCCTGTTGTGAACAAATTTCTTTATTAAAATAAATACTGTGCTGCATAAGCTGCACAGTTGAAGCAACACCAGAGCTGAACACCTGGAACCCCACGTCACCTATAATTTGTGTTAGTACCACCAAACCCCTAAAACTTCTCATACCACCAATTAAGGCTGTACCGATTAGCATTTTTTTTTGCCGAACAGATTCCGATCCGATCAGCCACAACCTGATTGGTGTACCAAACCAATTTAACCGAACCGATCGCTACCGATTTTTACCAATTTTTTTTCTGGTTTACACAAACTTGTAGGCTAACAAATTTGTAGGCTAATACAAACATTGGGAAACATTTTTTTTACCCAAATAAAGTAAATATTTGTCCGTTATTAACCTTAGCCTACACAATGTAAAACATGTAGGCCTAGCCTAAATTAAAACAAAACATGTGGTGAAACAGAATTTATTTATTGTCAAGGGCCCGAAAATCTGAAGGTTTTTGTTCGCCGAACAGATTTTTGCCGATCAGCACAAAATCTGTTCGGTACAGCCTTATCACCAATACATAGGTTTTCTTGTTTCACTCATTTTAAGAATGTTTACTTTACGTCCGGCTTTGTGTGCCTTACAATTTTTGTGCATTCATTTATTTTGCCCCATACCCAATGGCAAAATAGTTGTAAAACATCAAAAGGTAATAATGCGTCATTAAACATAGATTAACACAAAGGTTTGTTGACAGAGTTAACCAACTGTTTCGTGCGGTTTTAATGCAAATCAGGCCTACATGCAACATAAAATCATACCCAGAAGTTAGAAGTTATGCGCGTTTACCATAATTACGCTAGACTGCTGAGTAGAGTACCAGCTAATGGTATACTGATCGAATGTCGATGTTTTACACATACAAAAGTAGAAATATTTCTGACCCCCTTTTCTGTTATCAATATACACTATATTGTTAAGTAGGCCTAATTTAGCATTTAGCATTTAATCTTTTTGTACTTTTACATAATTTCATTTAAATTAATGGCCAAATTGGCAGTTTGAATTTGAAATATCCAAAATGCAACTCCAACAGTCATCCCATCAGCGAGCTCCACGTGCCTCATTCTTGAATTACGGCTATTCCGATTGCCAGCCATAATCCCATTGACAACACTACTGGACCACAAGGCACCTACGTGGCGCAACAATTGTGGACCAACCTCTCACACGAATATACGATATTCTGAAACTAACAATCAACTTCGAAAATTTATTTCAACAATGGTTCAAATGGGGTTTTACAGTTTTTTCGAGGGCAAAACTTTTTTTTTAGAACTTGGAATATATGCTTTAATTACGCCAACCAGTTTAATTTCCTGTCTTCCGACACCTTTCTCACATTTTTGGCCTTCTTACTTCCGGAGGAGAAGACGGACATATACACAAACAAACCGAACGTTAAGTTTTTAATCATTAAGATACTAGGTTACTTCGTTTGTACAATAATTTACAATGCAATTATTAAGTCTGTAATTTTTTATACCCGAGATCGCTTAGTTATTTTACTACAATTTATTTTACCAAGACATGCAACATGTTTACGGTGGCCATGTTATGGCTGTGGACGTTTTCATAGGGAATGATAAAAATGGTGTTGAACGTGAAAGGGTTAAACAAATCGTCGTGATATAGTTTTAATTACCTAGCGCATGGCCAATTTCCAGATCTAAATTGAAACACAGTAGCACCAAATTTTACTTTTTATTCTCAGACTCAAGAAGCAAAAAAAAAAGGAAGTTGACTATTTGTATAAGAACCGGTCCGGATATATCTGGACTCGGGTGATCCCTACTTTACTTATCCTTAATCATCTTCATCGCTCTTGTATCGCCTCTGTTATTGTTGCGATAGTTTGCCTTTTGTTTGCTTTTCCCTTGTTGTGCTGTGGCCAATTACGTTGTATACTTTTTCCCCTCTCAAAACCCACTTGACTTTTTACTTTCTATAAGTCGTGTTTACCTTGACAAAAGAAAATGGCTACACAGTCCCCTTTTTTACCTGCCCCAGGATTAGGCATAAATGAAGCCAACTGATTTTTTCTTCACCATCACATATCTCATATGCTGGAAAACGTTAGCATGATGATGTCCATGGAGACGTTATATTGACGAAAGAGGCCAGCTGTATAGGAATTAATCAATAGTGTTCTGTTAAGTAACGACATCCAGGTAAAGGGTGAGGAATAAGGCTGTACCGATACCACTTCTACTGACCCGATGCAGATACTGATCCGATACCGCGTGATATCTGTTAAACCGATGCCGATACTGATTTAATTCAAGAAGAGACTTCGTGTTGCACTGTTACTTTTGGAATCGTGACCGTCTGAAGGCAGGGAACACAAAGTTCTCGATGCAGATAATGATTTCATTCAGGATGAGACTTTGTGCTGCACTTCAATTTCCAGAACTGTGGCAGACAGCAGGCAGGAAACATGAAACTACATCATCAAGGGTGAAGTGCGGTATCTGCAAAGGAATCTCTCAGAAATACCGATTCCGATACATTGAATATCTGCAGATTTACCAATACAGTATCTGCATCTGTACAGCCTTAGTGAGGAACCATTCGAGTCCAGTAGAGAGAAGAGGGAAAAAAGAAGGAACGAACTCGGCCAACATGTGACTGTAACCTCATCCATATCTAAAGGTTGAATAAACAGCCCGGACCATTAAATACATAAGTATTCTTTTGTCCTTACATGTTGCCTAATTAGGGGTAACAAAATAGGATTAACACGCTATGGTGAACAACGATCATGGATCCTCTCGGGTTCCGTCAAGAAGAAATACCATCCAAATTAGGCATGACGAGATAAACCTGGTGGTAGTTCAAAGGGACGATATCCTCAAGAAACACCACAACACCGTGTAGCGGCCGTCCAATTCGCAACCATGCACTACTACCAGATTGCCTAAATATTCCCGACCTTGATGACGAAGAACCCATTAGATGTTTTGAGTTTAGCTCACCCCAACATCTAAAACGCACAACGTCGGATAAGAGCCGACAACACCTTCTCACTATATTTGAGCATCCTACACAAAATAGCTTTTGCAACACTTACATAGGTTAGAAAGAAAGTGGCAAAACCATTTCTAACGAGCGGAAAAGTAGGAAAATTTCCAACATTTACATGCGTCTGCAAAACTGAGCCATACAAGATGGCCAACCGGAAGGAATGTACCTTTAAGCATTGATTACTTCTCTAAAAATGAAATTATAGGAGCAGATTAACAGTTTCTTCAAGAACATGTATTTAGGATATTTCAGTGAAACTCGTTTTGGTCAAAGCTTTTTTCCAAAATAAAACGGTCAAAGGACGAAATCGTAACTTTAGTGAGTCAAGCCTAACGAACAAATGCAATTGGGAATTCATGCCATTTAGACCTAACTGGCATGGTAGGACATTTTTTTATGGTAGGTGAAGGTTAGTTTGATCAGGTAGCGCACACAAAACCTGGTGAGTAAATTATTTTTATTGCCTTACGACAACTCCTTTTAGAGTGAAATTCCTTTTCATTGAAGGACCAACTTTAGAGTCTCAGAAAATGTGTGAAACAAAGGAAGCTCTGCTCCGAAGTAATCATGTGTCAAGACTTTCCCACAGGAAACAAGAACAGCTCGACTCGGGTCTGTAGGGTAAAAGGTTCACTGAGCTACCGATTACGTATTAGTAAATCAGCAAAGCTCAATAGCTCGTCACCGATATTGCCTTACTAAAAAGCTAATTGTGGAATCACAAGTTGTTGAAAAAATGAACCATCTTCTACTTTGAATGTTCGAAATCAATCGATCACAATTGTAACGCTCAAATTCAAAAACAAAAATACACACTGTACGGTATTTTGCGAATTTTCGATAGGCCTAATAGTCCGAGTGGTTACATGAGTACAAAGCACAAAATCGATTGGGACCAAACAACTACTCTGCTGGTGTCTAATAGTAAGAGGGATTTACATCTAAGAGGACTTGAATCGCTGGCGATTCAGCACTGTGAGGCGAGCGGACAACCACTCATGAATCTTCAAGGGCCGTCAAACCCTAACATCAAATTCCTAATCAGTAAAGAGTTGGGGGCACACCTCTCGCTCAAATGGGATCGTGCGAGCGTTAAGCAGACGACACGCGAGAAGTACAGTGGACAACGGTTTCCACGCATTTTCAAAAACACTGGCACTCATGACAAGGTAAAACAGAAGCAAGCACAAGAAAGGAAGCCTGAAGAAGATAGGAGAGACCGAAATTAACACCACTCGGACTATTAGGCCTATCGAAAATTCGCAAAATACCGTACAGTGTGTATTTTTGTTTTTGAATTTGAGCGTTACAATTGTGATCGACAAGTTGTTGACTACAAATTATAGTTAACATGCAATTGACAAAAACACAAACTCACCACATGAGTTGTTGCTAGTGCTGCCTTCCCACGAAAATTTTTGCTGCATCCAACTGACTTGGCTAATTGTCTAGGAGTAACTGGATCATTATCAACTCCCCGACCCAAATCAAACAGCCAGGATCTAATGAATACAAAATGCTAGTTATTAAACAGTGGTGCAAACTGCTTTAAACAAGATCTAGCAGAACACCTCCCTAAATTTAGCAAATCTTAGGATAGCATAGAGCAGCTTACAAACATGTTGCTATGATTGTTTTGAAGGATACAACAATGTCCATTTTCTAATCACATACACCCAAAACTCCTAGTAAATGTTACGTTTGCTTTCAAAGATATAGTGAATACTTAATAGTGAGTACGTCCTCACACAAGCAAGAGACAAACTTCTTCGACAATACTTTTGAATTTTTAGTATCTCTACCTACATTCTATGTCATTATACTCAAACTTGGGTCCACACAACTTTCGCAAAAAGTATGCTCCAAACATTTACAAAATGATACACATAAGCAAACTCCACCACACCCTCCCCAACCAAAAATGAACAACCAATAATTTATTTTAATTTTAAATTTAGCCAGAATAATAATTTATTAATTACTTCAGCGTCTGAAGGTTTTTACATACTAACCCAACTTTTTCACCAAAGTGCTTGTGAAGTACACGAAGGGACAGATTTGACAAATCCGCCATAGTACGACAACCAATATCACTCATTAACGTGTCGCCCAGCTTTCCACCAAGGTTTCGCCTGAAAACAGTAACAAGAACATGCCTGTTTATATCATGCTCTTGGATATACGGTGAATTTTAAGGATTAATTAAAAGGATTTTATGTAGCTTTTGCAAAATTTACGTATGTTTGAACTTAACAAAACTAAGCAAAATTGAGTTATACAGGAAAGCCACCATGGAGGCATGTACCTTTAATTACAAAACAAACTGAATTCAAACAGATAAGCAACTTTTAAAAAAGGAGGCTGGAATGAGATTTAAAAGCTTAACATAATAAGCCCTGTGGAGAGAACTATTCTAGCCTTTGACGATCTGCTGAACTCATGTATTCTGAATCTAGTCGCCGCAAGTTACATCTTTTAAACTGCTGCAATGGCAATTCGAATTAAGATAAATGGATCTAATTATCCTTTTACATAAAGTGATGATGTATACTTCCAAGAACGGTAACAAAAAAGATTTAGCACAATTAGGAGCCAAGCTATGCCGTTGCACCGCGCTTTATGTGTGTATTCACTGTAAGTTACATGTTTAAATTGGTACCGTATTGAATTGAGAAATAACTTTGAACTTGAAATTGTGCGTTTTGTGTTGTTGTAATGTCTTCAATATTTCAAGGTAGTGGCTTCGATATTTTTTGTACCGTGACAGTTCTAATTAAGATAAATGGATGTAATTATGCTTAGATGAAGGTTGTGATGTTTTCTTCCAACAAGAGTAATAAAAACAATTTATCGGAATTATAGGCTAAGGTTCTGCTGTTTATCTATGCTGCGGCACCATGCTTTCTGCGTGTTTTCACTGCAAGTTACCATATATCTTTAAACGCTACCGTGGCAGTTCTAATTAAGCCAAACACTAGGTGCAATTAGGCTTAGATGAAAGGTAATGATGTACAATATTTTCCAACAAGGGTGATAAAAACGATTTAACAATTACGAGTTAAGCTATGGCCGCTCCTCTATGCCGTAGCACTGTATTTTCTGCATCCATTCACCGCAAGTTACATCGTTAAACCGCAGCCATAGCAGTTCTAGTTAAGATAATGGAGCTATCATAGTTAGAGGTTTTTCTATGTTGTAACTATCGTACTTTTTGAATCTATTCACCGCCAGTTACACCTTTAAACTGCTGCAATGGCAGTTCTAATTAAGATAAATGGATGTAATTATTCTTTGATGTAAACTGGTGAGGTATATTTCCAAAAAGGGTAATAAAAAAATGTATCATAATTAGGAGCCACACTACAGCTGTTTCTCTAAGCCGTGGCACTATGCTTTCTGCATGTATTCACTGCAAGTCCGTATATCTTTAAACTGCTGGAGTTCTAATTAAGATAAATAGGTGCAGCCTAATTAGATAGAAAATAGGTAGGTGTAAATAGATGACAAGTAATGATGTATATTTTCCAACTTAGGGTATAGTGTTGCCATTGAAAATTCCATAGCGGTTTTTACTCTGAAAATCCATCTCACTTGTAAAGTTTAGGACCAAAAACATGCACAATTTCAGAAAAGAGAATACCATACCAGTATTCCTTGCGAATTTTCGACAGACTGGTAACGTCTGTCCTCATCAGGCACTACCACACTCTTGAAAACTGTTGTTTACATTCTCTTCATCTTTATCTTTTGAACTCGGAGTTCCAAAATGGCGTGGCCTCCGGTACTTGTTAGGCTCACTGTCCCACTGATCTGTAAGAACACGTGAGAATTCTTCCCTCAGGAGAAAATGCATTCCCGGGTTTGAAGGGGGCCCTGCGTGTTCATAAGGTGCGCCTTTCTCCCTAAATGCTGCTGGATTGCGAG
>JAHWFP010016349.1:0-25634 GCA_023313725.1 Lithobius niger | reverse complement strand
GCACATGGCCAATGTGAGAAACAAAAAAGAAGACAACGGCATCGCAGCTCACTGCATGGAGTCTAAGCATAATATTGGATGGGAAAAAGCTGAGACACTTGTGAAGTCAAATTCTAAAAACGACAGGCATCTGAGATGCTTAGAATCAATTGCCATTAGACTGCACGAAATTAGTGGTATTTCATTAATGAATATTCAAGGGCCATCGTTTCCCCGGGTCGAAAACGTCATTGGCAACGACCTGAAGCAACAGCTAGGCAGGAAGTGGAAGCTGGATGAGCTAGAGAGTATGCTGCCCACTAAATACGGGAGGCCGCGAGGAGCGTCGGTTACAAATTTGAAGCAGACGACAACGATGTAGGAACACACGGAGGCCAAAAACTTTCGTCGGAGTGCCTGAGGATGGTGGCAGCCAGCCACCGAAAATTAGTTGGACATTGAAGGGTATCCTCGTTGTGAAAATGAGCGGACATTTTCTACATAATTCCAGTGAATATGACTCTAATAGTGACGAGAACTTTCACAGTAAGGTAACGAACGATGTTTTCCTAAATAAACACTCATTACTTGGGGCTACTGGAATGGGTTCCGCTCATGACGTAACAGGACGCGATACTCGAATCTGGTCTTTCACAACGGTACAAAGTCCATTTTAGGAGAAGGTGTCGTTGACAACATTACATACACAGTATATACCTAAAAATATTGCTGTCTCTGAAGAATATAGACACTTAACCCCATATCTGTCATATCATTTTCATCGATCACAATAGAAACGCTCAAATTCAAAAACAAAAATACTCTCAGTACGGTATTTTGCGAATTTTCGATAGGCCTAATAGTCCGAGTGGTGTTAATTTCGGTCTCTCCTATCTTCTTCAGGCTTCCTTTCTTGTGCTTGCTTCTGTTTTACCTTGTCATGAGTGCCAGTGTTTTTCAAAATGCGTGGAAACCTAAGCACAAAACTAAGCACAAAAATCGATTGGGACCAAACAACTACTCTGCTGGTGTCTAATAGTAAGAGGGATTTACATCTAAGAGGACTTGAATCGCTGGCGATTCAACATTGTGAGGCGAGCGGACAACCACTCATGAATCTTCAAGGGCCGTCAAACCCAAACATCAAATTCCTAATCAGTAACGAGCTGGGGGCACACCTCTCGCGCATATGGGATCGTGCGAGCGTTGAGCAGACGACACGCGAGAAGTACAGTGGGCAACGGTTTCCACGCATTTTCAAAAACACTGGCACTCATAACAAGGTAAAACAGAAGCAAGCACAAGAAAGGAAGCCTGAAGAAGATAGGAGAGACCGAAATTAACACCACTAGGACTATTAGGCCTATCGAAAATTCGCAAAATACCGTACTGAGAGTATTTTTGTTTTTGAATTTGAGCGTTTCTATTGTGATCGATTGATTTCGAACATTCAAAGTAGAAGATGGTTCATCATTTTCATCTTCGCCCTAGACAAAATGGAGCTGATCCGAAGCACTACAGCCGAAGCACTACAGTCACAACTGGCTTGCGTGTACCGGCGTAAGTCAACAACACAAGAGTTGTTTTCCCCAGAAACACGAGGAAGACACAACAATGAAAGAAACAAAAGAAATCGTGATAAAGTTAACAAAACAAATTTCATTACAAACCGCTAAAAGCAAACAAGCGTCAAAAACATTATCACTTTAGCTTTTAATCCTTTAACTTCACGGATTATGAGTTTGTTACCTGGATCATTAAGCGATCGAGAAACACAGCTACAAGCGCAGCTGACTCTCGATTGCACTTTTTTCAGTTCCGGCCATCAATTCGGTTTCGGACGAAACCAAAACTGAGCAGTAACTACACGGACAAAACCGAAACCAATGAATATGGCAGTTTAGGTGCCTGCCAAAACCAAAACTCAGTCGACCTCCAGTTTTATGACGTCTGTTCGGCTGACTAAACAAAATTTGGCACTGGTGGCGGCGTACGGTACTAATGTACGTGTATGCGTGTGTATGGAGGTTGGTGTGTCCCTATCTTTGTTCCCTTGAACTGGAGTTCAAATTATAGTTAATTTCATTCGAAGTGATCGAACTCTAATTATTCCTTTTCAATCGCAACATGCGATTAATCATTCAACCAAATTTTTATTTTATTTATACATTTTTTGGAGCTTTATGACTTCTGAAACAAACTGCTCGTAAAAATGCATCCGATCAATTTTGAACCTTACTACATGGTTTTGAAAATAGTCTCTAGAAAGGGAGGAGTAAACTCAGGGGTACAAACCAGGGAAATCGCCGTTCAGCTCAGGGGACCGAGATAAAAGCCATAAAATATCCCACAGCATTTTAAGAAGCTTAGTGATCTAGTCTCTCACAATACCCCAGCCAGCACAGACTAGGTAGAGACAATAGCGTGGTCCATTCATTGATCAAACCAGCTCCTTCAGGCCACTACGTCGAAGTCTGCCACTGGTCAGCAGCAATGACGGGTGGTAGTTTGCAAAGCATAGGATCCTACGTTAGTTTTTATAACCCAACAATGGTTTTCAGATTTTAACTACGGTATGTAAAAACTGCAAACTATCGACAGCAGATGACAACTTGTGACCATGAGAAATTAAATCTGTGAGAAACAAAATGACCCTGTGCAAGTGGTAGGCTATTGAAAATATGTTCAGCCAACTTATAGAATCTGAATACAAATTTTTGTAACCTAACTCATAGCCACCTACCTGGTCAAGTCTGCCTTTCCCCTCACTTCCTGCACTCTTGCTAACTTGATGGAAGGACACTTTTTCTTTGCATCGTCTCCAAACATATTTCTTGTGACGCCATAATCCCGAGCCTCGTAGTTTACTGCAATAATCCTGAAAAACATTCAAGATAATATTAAGCTGGAGAAAATAAATATTGTATGTTATTTTATTTTATTCGTCTTTGTCGTTGCTGTATCTGATTTTTTTATTTACAAAATAAATCCGTTTGTCCAGTTTTATAACCATGTTGCAACACAAAATGTACGTAGCTGTCAGTGGTGTGGTGAAAGTCTGGTGTAGTTGAGCTAGCTGTTAGCCTGCCCTAAAGCTTGTATTTCATAAAGTAGCAAGTAACTAGGGACGGATGGATTTCGATACCGAACCGTGCTTTTCGGCTTTCATAAAAACTGCCTAAACCTTAAAACATAACCGTTCCTTAACTGCAAAATACTAACCTTCAGTACGCTATATGCATGTCAGTGATAGGGGCGGCACGATAATTGATAGTTCGATAATATTGCGATAACAAATTTTCGTTGATTATCTTATCGCACTGTTTCTGATTTATCGAATTATTGTGCAAACCTCGATGCTTAAATTGTCGTATCTCGGAAACTGTAATAACCAGAAACATGTACTTTGTGGCATTGCGTGCAGAATTATAAGGGCTCTCCAACCAAGTGTGCAATGTTATTTATAGCTGATTGGAGAGTTAGTCTAATGCGAATAACATTTAAGCATAAAGTAGCAGCACAAGTGCTAAATTGAGCTTCTATATGATGAAGAAGTACCGGACAATGGCAAGTGCATTGTCATGTTTACTGGCCAATTGGTAGGTACCACACAATTCATATTCGTGTAGGTTGCACTAAAGGCTTCAGCCAAGGTTTTTTTTAATTTGTAAAATTAAAACAGTTATGACAGCCAGAAAATTTCTTTTATCAATATTTCATCAATTATCATGATAATTTTAAACAGATTTATCGGGATAAAAAATGTTTGTATCGTGCCACACCTAGTCAGTGAGTCATCAAAGCATTCAAAGAGTGGAAGTCATCGTTCCTCTGTCGGCGAGTTGGCCTACAGACGAGCCATCCACCATCCAGTAGTAATAACGTCAAATCAGACAAATTCTCAGTTAAAGCGTTATAAACATGTCCACAGTGAAGGGATTCAACCAGTGTCAGTGATTCTTACCCCTATAAATCAAAAGAGACTCCATTGGAATTGGGGCAACAAGCTGTCACCGCAACTCAAACTGCGGGGACGGAGTTGGGAGAGAATCCCTCTGCCTGCCATACGGACTCAAAATCATTGCTGGAGGCAGGTAATCATTGCTAGGGGCATGCGTAATGAACTAAATAAAAGAGTTATGGAAAAAAACACAAAATGCCCTTCCCACAAAGTTTCCAGCTAAGAAGAAGCTAAGGGAAACTCTATTGTACACAGTGGGAAAAGTAATGCGGCACCGTGAGAGGATTTATCAATAAAAATAGCATTAAGCAAAACGAATTAACGTACCCAATAAACTGAAACGCCACAATGCTGCCTCAGTCGGGGAGTCGACTCATCGACAAGTAAGCTAAAATTACTATCGGGAAAACATCAAGCCACAACACAGACAGCAATAAAATGTGAATATCATGAAAATTGCCGAAAAATCTTCCATGGAATCGAAGTTGGTCAGGTGGCAACCTGATAAATCAGCCAGTGAGCATGACAAACAAACCCTGAGGTTTAATTAATTTTCCTTTGACCATTTCTCGGTTGGAAATGAGTGGAAGGTGCTAGTCTAACAAACACATATCCAAGAATGTGCAGAAGACCAAAGTCTTTTGTCCTTTACGTTCTACTGGATGGTTTGTCTGTAGGCTGACTAGACAACTTGCACGTAGAGGAATGCTGACTTCTACTCTTTGAATGCTTTGATGACTCACTGTCATGCATATTTAGGATAGTAAAAACTAGGCCTAATTTTTTAGCTTCGATACTTTCGTTTTTAGTCTTCTGTACAGCCATACCGTCGAGATGACTGTCCGTCACTGTCCGTCACTTTTTTTTAAATTCGCAACGGTACAACGTTAGATTCAGTGTCAAAAGTTAGTTAAACAACATGGCAAGTTAAAACATCATTACTTCCTTATAGCTAATAGACTTCTTCGACGTAACCAAATTAAATAATAGCCTAACACGCAGCCCTAAGAACAAAAGGATTTTAACTTCGTTTAAAATAGTCTCGTCGCATTGTTGCATGAATGAACAGGCTTACCGTCGAACCAAATTCTCCATTAGTAAACAGATTTAATTTCGTAAGTAGCAGATAGGCCTAATGGAGAATTTGGTTCGACGGTAAGCCTGTTCATTCAACAATGCGACGAGACTATTTTAAATGAAGCCAAAATCCTTTTATTTTTATGGCTGCATGTTATCCTTAGGATTTCAAACACTTGACAATGCCATCGTAACGTAATTTTAGGCATAAAATCACATTACTACGGCAATGTCAAGTTGCTACGAGTCGGTGCTGGCTTGATCACTGTAGCGTCTCTCTCCCGTCACTTCCCTACTAGCCTACCATTGATCTATATCAGCTGCGTTGCGCGTTGCCCACAGGTACACAGTGTTGCAAAAATAAATTGGCTTACTGTACAATCCAAATCTGCTACTTACGAAATTTAAGTTGCAGGTAAAAATTAGGCCTAAAAGCTGTCAATTGTGCCTAAAATATAAAATAATCTTTAAAGCTAACAGATTTTTAACCGGCAATTCTGATGGTTACTGCTTTTAGATTACATTATAATAGAGATCGCTGTTGCAATGCGTGATACAGGTGTACACCTCACCATTGGTAGTGACAGAACTGTACAGAAGACCGGTTGCGACTCGGTAATCGCTGTAGCCACTTTTTTTTTTGGTAGTAGGGCCTACTACTACTAGTAACTTACAGAAAGTAAACAAAAAAATTAGTTTTTATCGACAAGATTATTTCCACAATAAATAAGGAAGCAACCTTGGTTATAGCCACCATTTGTATTATACATTCAGTGACTTAGCTTGGGTTTGGCCCTGCCTTCCGGTAACCATGTTAGCAGGTAACCGAACTTTCTGCATTTGCGTAACAAGCAGATTAGACATCCCAATCGTCAACCACGCAACTGAGCAATCGCTAACAGCTACGTTCGCTAACATAGCTACGTTCGTTTAAGTTAACAGATACTAAACACTTTAACTAATCAGAGTGTGCAAGATTAGCATCCTGAACCGCTGAAATTTTGGTTTATTATGTTGTAGAAGATGTCCTGTCCAAAGATGGAGAAATCTGCTTACACATCTAGGCCTACGTAGAACAATAAATGACTTCATATAAACCCAAGTTGAAGAGGAAGGAAATACATAGGCCTAGACAGTAATCAGAAAAAAAAACATGCATGGGTGCGACTTCCCTCCAAGTCCCAGCCAGCTCATCGCCTATCTCTAAGAGATACACTAAGAGAAATATCCCACTACCCAAATTACGAGCATTTTTCCCATGCAGGTTCTCCCAGCCAATGGGGTACTGCCTTTGACATACAGAAAGCGAAACAAGTGGGAACTGTACAGACGTTGCACCCACATAGATGCAATCTGAGAATCTGTGTACGCTGGCAAATAAACCGAGACTTCAGCGGAAAAACTTCCCATTAGGTTTAGAGGGGAACAATACATAACCAGCAGATTTTATAGGTCAACTTTGCCTGACTGCAACACCCACGGGTCACGGTCACGGCACGATGCAAGATTGTCTTACTATTTACTGCACCTTCCAGCATGGAATTTTCGGAACATGGGAAGAATAAGTGTCTCTCTCGTTCGATTTAGCGACGTCGGCCGTGACGTCATCCGTGTTGCCGGCAGGTGGCGTAACTTATTTTGCAAGGACTTGCCGAATCTCAAGAAAATGATGATTTTCAATTTTTCTTGTTTTTCCAAATTACGTGCCTCGCTCGCTGTAGCTAAACACACACCATCAGAAACCCGCAACCGAAACTGACCGGCCAAAAATGTGATCCGTTTGATGCCCAAGATCCGTCGCACGAACGCATGCAGTGACTTGGTGCAAAGTGTGCGGCTTTGATTAATTTATGAGGGCCAAACTAAGCCTTTGCCCCAAATACGGTACAGGAAAACGTTATTCAGCTGACCATTTTACGTAATTCTAGCGCAACATGAAGTTGATGGGTGAGGAGACACTTATTCTTCCCATAAGCCAAATAAATATACACAGACCGCTACAGGCTAAATTATATAACGGAAAGAGCAAAAATCGCATACTATACTCCGTACGCGATTTGTAAACTGGGCGTGGCTCGCGAGAAGCTTGATTGTAGCGTACATTTTCCCGGAGTCGGTGTGCCTTGTGGCTATCTACAGACCGCACCAAGGCTTGTCTGTGCGCGATCATGGTTTTGTTATTTGATGCCAATTTTTTTAATGTCGACTTTTAAAAATTTTTTTTATTACAGGCCTTCTCCATCAATAGGGGATCGGGGGGAATCGAAAACAAATAAAAAATATTGGGGGTGGGGCGGGGAGTATAAGATAAATTTCAGGCTGAATTCAAAAAAGAAAATACTTTTTTCTTACCGAATCTCATTTTAGCCTCGGTTTTCTTGCCACTTACTGTCATAATTTCCGACTCAGGCCCTTTCAGCAGTGGAGTAAATAAGGATGGTGGAGTAAAATGGCTGCCCCCCCCCCCCACCCTAATATCGTGCCATGGTGCATAAAATCTTTGGAAAAATGTATTTATTTACTATTTTCTTTAAAACATTGCCCACTGCCTTTTGGGTATTTCTTCTCCCCCCCCCCATCCCTCTCCCCACCCTTCTTGTATTTTGGGTCAGACGGTAATAAATATAAAAAACACGTAGGTGTTAAGTTTTAATTCATTGTGGAGCTAAAAAAAAGTTAAGGAAGTGTGTTCTACTGTGAATGTTGTAACAATTTATTTGTGAAACAGTACAAATTTCAAATCTTTTCATTTTTGGTGGTTGTGAAAACAACCGTTTGTATAGCTCTTAGAAGAGCTGCTTGTTCAGCCAAGCTAGGGGGTTGCAGAAAGTGGGGCGGGAGGGGGGGGGGGGGAATCCAGTTCGGAAAAGAAGCATGCCATCTTTAACAAAACCATCGTGGCTGCCGGTGTGTAGCAAAATGAGTCTTCGGCCCTTTCCGATCGGAATAAGGCGACCAACCAAGCCGTCATTTGCGCTGTCAGCTGTGAGTCCGGTGCGCCTTTTCTTTAGCTGCCATTGGCGTTCGCGCCCGTGACGCTCATTCACCCAAGTTTCATCCAAATAAATAAATACTGTAAATGAGACGGATTACTTCTTAAATGTCGTACCTCACGTAAAAATCGGCGACGCTGGGCAACAATTTCTGGACGCTTTTATGTAAAATTTCTGTTGTTGCACTTTCCGTATTTCATCCCAAGTTTCTTTTTCATGGTTAAATGCCACGGAAGTTCTCCCATCTTTAAATCCAATCTTCGATTTGAACTTGGCCAAAACATTATCAAGATTTGGATAATTACCTTCTCGGTGAATTTCAGTTATTGCTGCTCGAGCGGCTGACAGTTGAAAGTCGTCCAAGTTTGTTACCGTTGGCGCCTTTGGCCGTTATTTCGCTGCCGTTATGAACCGCGGAACTGTAGCGTCTGCTGCGGCTGGAGTGGCGCTTGTTTCGGCGAGTAGTTGCGCGCCTTCGTTAACTATTTGTTTAACACAACTGAAAGACACCTTTGTTGCATCTGACCTTTCTTGGCAAACGGCGTTCTTCCTCTTTGTTGGTTCCTTGCTTCGCAGATAACAATAGACATTCCAAATAATTTCCCTAGTTGGCTGTGAATCATTTTACCTCTTTTCCCGATTGAAGACGCGTTAATAGACGCCATTTTGTGACTGCTGTACTGGCGGTTTTTTTTACCCATGATGCTAGTCGTGGTGTTGTACTGGAGTGGACAATCGATGTTTTTTTTAAGCCACGCCCAGTTTACAAATCGCGTACGGATTATAGAAACCACCTTTATGCACTTACATTTCGTTGGAGCAGTGCGATCCAAACAAACAACTCAATCCGTCCCCATTATTAGTGACATCATTCTTTATGTGCCACTTCTTAATTGACACAGAAGTAGCATTATGTCATTGTCAGTGATCTGGGGCCGGATTGGATTGCCAGTTTGAATCCCGGTCACGTCACTCCGACGAAACGTCGAAAGCGTTATAAAGGTGGCTTATTGTACTACATTATTTCTAGTGTATGATTTTCGCTGTTTGTCTCGTATTCCTCTTTCCGTATTGCATTATCAACCCAGTGATAAAACATACACACAACATGAATCAACAAATATTATAATCAGTCTTACCCGCCTCCTTTCCATGTTTTGTACTGTACAACAGCACAGGGTTGGTTTTTCAAGGCTGGATTTAATTTCTGTTCAACTTGTACGTAGAAACAATCCATGTCGATCAACGCAATAGTTCGGTTCATTTTAACTTGAAAATTAAAAAAAATTCTTCCAATATAATGTCGGTAATAACGTCAACAACAACACAACACGCAAATCGCGCGTCTTTTCAAGTCAAAACTTGCCCGCAACAGGTGGAGACCAAACATTTAAGGCCATCAGTATCAGAAGCAAACATGTGTTCGTACACTCTAGTTCCGAACACACGCAAAAATAATAATAATTGTTTTGCTAGGCTTAGATTATTTTTTTTCTTCTGTTTTTTTTTCGCTCGCTGCATTGTGGAGTCGTCACTTGTGTGCTCCACAATGGCAGCCATCAATTTCATGTCTATATGTCAACCCTACCAAGATAACCCTTTAACTACTAATAGGCTGTTCCATAATTGTATATAGTTTTAAGTGCATCACATGACTTCCTTGTATATAAAGACAAGTAAACAGTGGTAGTCCGTGTGTTTATTACCATTGGTGCCCACGCTGGGCTAAGGTGTGTCCCCGCCTAGGACATCACAAATATCTTATCTAGAAACATAGACATAGAAGAATAAAATTTATTCTAACCGCCTTCAAAATTTCTCAAATAGTAAGGTAGGATTAAATAAAATAATCTTAAAATTACTACGTGAAAAAAAGAAGTTTTCCGTGGATCGGGGATGGGATATTGTCGATATTCAGGAGGCCAACGAAACTAATAACATTAACCTGACTGACAATCCGTTATTAACAGAACAAAATTGGCAGTACGTAACAAAGAAGAATGATATATGGTAGGACTATCATATACAAGTTTTACAAGGTAAGTATGGCGTCTGATGTCTCGCAGGCACGGAACACAAGTGCATGTTGTTCGCCACAAGATGGCAGTGTTTGATTTTTAACAGTTCCTTACGACTCCTCTACTTTTTCACCTTTGATCTTTATATAAAGTGATCCAGATTAAATGCATAAAGTTTTATGATTATGACTTGATCGCCATCTTCGTTCCAAGAGTTGATATATTTGTACAGGTGAATGTGGTTTTTGATTGAAGGTTTATCTGTACTTCACAGTTTTTAGACGGTAAAACAGAACCTGATTTGTCATGGTATGTTGCTGTGCCGTTGGATGTTCAAACAGAACTGAAAAGGGATACAGAATATACAACTTTCCAGTTGAAAAACAACGAAGAGCAGAATGGGTGAAAAATGTCGACAGAGCAAACTGGGAACCATCGCAATCCAGCCGACTATGTGAGGTAAAGACATAATATTATTATTATTAGCTGTTGAATGTCGTTTTACGATCTGTGACAACCACGTGACCAGTTTAGGCTACTAGTAATCAAGCCAGGAAAGATGTTTACAGTCTGTATGTAACTACACCCACTGTGAAGTCTGTATGTGCAAAGAACGGTTGTCTGGACTGTGGTTATTGGCGCGAGCGAAGCGAGCGTAGCCATAGATTAGAAATTAAGGAACCACTTTCACAGCGGCTCCAAGCGCGTCCACCATCGATCTGTATACGTTGGTTGTACTATCTCCGTTGGTGTAAAGGGTAAATTAAGGTCGCTGTTTCTCGAAAATAAGGTCAGTTTTTTTCCAAATTTACCTAACCTAACCTAAACTAACCACATAACACCAGAAACCGCAATCAAAATCTTAAACCTTTTTAAACTTCACGCGCTGGAATCTAGATAGGCCGGCCATCTTGCTCGGAGCTTCTGCGGTAGTGGACCCGAAATTTATCTAGATCTAACATCCTACTTCTTTCACTCCGTAGCTTCCTCATATGTAATAAAGGTAGTTGTGGCCAGTTCTATGCGGGGATCCTAGCGGTAGTTGCAGCTACTAATACCTCTAATAATGCTCTGCTTTGGGATGTTAATTCGACAGTTTCCGTTTTGAAGCAGGGTTCACGCTGTAAAATTAGCAGTTGGGTGGCAGGACGAATCGTGACAAAATATGGCGGCGTCTAGACCGTATTTAAAGCAGTGCAGGTTTTTTGGATGACGTATCAACGACAACGAAGTGAGCGATGCGGCTAGTATCTAGGTAACTTTCTTATCTATGTCGTATCTCTTGTGGTGTATGCAAGCCCTACTCCCTTGCTCCGAAATGTAGGCCTACGCAACTTTCCATCCAAAGCTCTCGCGATCAAAACGTGCTGCGCCATCTGTAGAACCGACTACGAACTAAACGCCTGCACATCTACTTCCGGGCAAATCCAAGATGGTGGTGCGCAGTTACTCATGATAGGCTCCCATCAATGCCAAACAAAAATCAATACATAGAAAAATGCGTTTCCATAACTTCAGCAACTTTGACTCCAGTTAGGTTCTTTGTTAACGGGTCTGCTGGCATGTGTTCACTCGGACAAAACAATAACTGAATATTGTATTTGGCTATTTCATCTCGCACATAGTTGACTTTACGGGAATAATGTCTTGACTGCGAACTTCCACCATTCACCAATAAATCAATTGCCGATTTTGAATCGGTGTGAATCGGTATTGGATATTCAAGCAGTATTGGGCACAATTCTTGCAGAAGTCCACGAAAACACACCAATTCTTTCGTCAGATCACACATTGCAGTAACTTCTGCTTCACAACTGGAATGTGCGACAAGGGCTTGAGTTTTGCTACTCCAAACAATTGGCGCTGAACCCAAAGCAATAAGGACTCCACTCACACCACGACTTCCACTAACAGAGTCCCATGACGCATCGCAATAAGATTTTAAAGATGCAATACCATCAGAATGGTAATGAATCCTTTTGTTTTGGGTCCCTTTTAAATATCGCCATATTCTTTTTAATGCGGTCAAGTGTGGTAATTTTGGAGCTGTAGATCTTCTAGCCAGTTGGACGACATTAAAAAGGATGTCAGGACGTGTCTGAATACCCAAAAACATCAAAGCACCAAGCATCTCTAAGTATGTCGTTCTATTGACAGGCATCGAGTCTGGGCAATCATCCAACGGTTTCAGAGTAGCGGATACCGTTTTAACTGGGTTAGCCTCATGCAGGCCAAAGTATTCGAGTTTTGTCTCAATATATTTGCTGTTAGATAACGTAATATGATGGTGGGTTTGCTCTATTTCATAACCAATGTATTTTTGGCCTTGTACCTCAACAACCTCCAAGTGCAAACGCAGAGCATTTAAAAAAGATTGATAAGTTGCCTCGCTATTAGCACTTATCAGTTTATCATCTACAAATAGGCAAAGGAATAGTAAATTATCGCAAGATCGTTGGACGAACACACATGGGTCGTAATCAGATTTTATCACTCCCAAGCGTCGTAAGATGTCGCTGATGCATTGAAACCAGTTCCGTCCTGATTCTCCGAGCCCATATAAAGATTTG
The DNA here is from genome assembly GCA_023313725.1 of Lithobius niger. NCBI lineage: Eukaryota > Metazoa > Arthropoda > Chilopoda > Lithobiomorpha > Lithobiidae > Lithobius > Lithobius niger. The sequence continues at coordinate 13,036 of JAHWFP010016349.1, read as the reverse complement.
TCTAGTAAACAGACCAGTTCTTCACCGTTCTCCCCGGGTGTTGTGTAACCAGGAGGTTGCGCAAGATAGACGGTGCGTGTGACGCGGCCAAAAAGGTATGCGGTCACCGTATCGAGGTAATAGAGAATATGATCTAGTTTGGCTGACAAAGCTAAAACAAGACGCACAGAGGAAGCACGGACGGTAGGCGAATATGCGGTTAAGTAATCGACCTTTGCCTTTTCATCCCAGGCGGCCGCGACCAGGCGTGCTTTAAGTTTCCGTAGTGAGCCGTCCGGGTTAAGCTTGCGTGCGAATATCCACTTGGATTTTATAACTTTCACCCTGGGTGGGCGAGGAACGAGGGTCCACACTTGATGTTGAGCCATGGAATCAAGTTCGAGTTGCATCGCTTCTTTCCAGCCAGCTGCTTCAGGTGACGACATGGCTTCGCGATAGGTTTTTGGTGTAGGGACTGATGTTAATGCAGTAATCTGCCGTAAAAGGACAATGGGTTCTTGGTCATCATCAGAGTCCAAAGAAGGTAAGTCGTGGTTGACTATCGCATTGGCATGGTGGTCAGGCTGTTGATTGGCTCGTGCTCTCTCTAACATGACAGCTTTTGTCGTACCTGGAGGTCGTCCTCTTCCACGGTGTGGGCCGTAGACAGGTAAAGGTGGTGTTGGCAATGGCGGTTCATCGCCAGCAATTGGGTGACCAGGGCGTGGACGTTCGGGGGAGTCATGATTGACATCAGTTTCAAACTTTCAATGACAGCTGGGTTAGGAGGAGGAATCGAAGGCGGGAATACATCGCCACCGCGAACAGTCTCATCAAATCGAACATCACGTGAAACGATAAGTTGTTGTGTATCCAAATCCAGGAGTCTAAATCCTATACTACGAGTGGCGTAGCCAAGGAATATAGCACGTTTACACGTTGGGTTGAATTTGACACGATGAGTCACAGGTAATGTATAGTATGCCAAAGCACCGAAAGTATGCAGATGCCGACCAGAGGACGGATATCTTTCCGGAGCCCAGCGTCCCATAGGGGTCTGTTGTGGTAGCCCAAAAAGGGGTCTTGTCGGCATTATGTTGTGCAGATAAACAGACGTTTCAACTGCGAATCTCCAAAAACGAATAGGAAGTCGACTATGCTCGAGTAAAGTTGTGGCTTTCCTGATGATTGTTTGGAAAGATCGCTCGATCAAAGGGTTTGTCTGCGGTGAGAAAGGGGCGGAGTAAAGGTGTTTGATACCACGCTCGCAGAGATAGGTTTCAAATTCGTAACTCTTCCACACCGATTCGTTGTCAGTATGTAAGGCGATTAACTTCTTGGAAGTTTCATTTTGACGTTGGAGTAGGAAAGTATGGAGTGCACTGAGTACCTGTGATTTATGGACAAGGAAGTATGGGAATACTCGTCTGGAATAATCATCAATCAGTAGTAGTAAAAAGCGCGCATCTCCAAAGGTGGGGACGCGGATTGGGCCCGTCAAGTCTGCATGAACCAGCTGTAGAACACTAGTGGACCGTACAGGGGCCATATGTGGGTATGGTAAGCGCTTCCCTTTGCAGAGGACACAAGTTGGACAAGGTGTCAATGGGGGTTTACCGAAGTAAACACCATGTAACAAAGAGTCGCGTTGAATCTTCAACATAGTTTCTGTGGATGGGTGGCCCAGGCGCTCATGCCACAGTGTCCATACTGGTAGGTCGTTGATGAGATCTTCATGGTTAGACTTCAGGGGTACAGTAACAGTATGTCTTGCTGCTGATAGTGACGTAAGTAACGGTGCAGGTAGTGTACATTGCTTAGGGGTAGACTTGACCTCTGGCAGTAACACAGTCCCTTCCAAGCGGTATACGTCGTTTGATAACAGGGGTCCCTCACCTAAGAGTTCATCATCCTTAAGTAACTGGAATCGCTGGTTACCTTGAACGATGAAGACCCCCTTGCGATCCAATCTGGGTGTTGAAATGAGATTTGCTGCTGCTTCTGGAGAAAACAGGACATTCTCAAGACGGAGGATCATATGGGAGGTATCTATGCGGACAGTGCCCGATTTAGTTGCGATGATGCTGGCTCCCTTGGAAGCAAGAAAGATTCTCGTTGAGATTTGTTGACAATCTGTAAGCCAATCGTCACGGCAGGTCACGTGGCTAGTTGCACCGCTATCGAGAGCAAAATAGTCCTTGGCGGCAAGAAATGCGCTCTGCGGAACACTCAGAGTAAGAGCCATCTCTTTTCGGATACTGGACATTTTTACCATTGGTGAGTGTCCTCCATCTTGAGGTTGAGCAAAATCATCGAAGCAATCAGTAAACAAGTCGTCCTCTGTAGAGAATTCTGGCTCCTCTGACACAATCTGTCGTGCCTTCGGATGGAATAATTGTCGTTGTGGGGGTACAGCAGCTGCTTTTGATTGGGCGGTTTGCTTATTGGTTAGATATTGTTGCTTAATCCTGCAGGAAGCTTCGTCGTGATTAAATCTATGACACCACGCACATTGGGTGCGTTGGACAGGAGTAGCAGATGTTAGGTTAGAGTGGGTGTTGTGTGGCCTTTCTTGCCCTCGGCGTCGTCGTAGATTTTGGTGTGGGCCATGAATGGTCGTACGTTGGAAAGGAGGTTTATCTACATTGCTGAGTGAATGTTTATTGTAACTGGGTACACTCAGAAGATGTTCATGGTTCAGAAACTGTGACGTTGTAGGTTGTGATGTTAGGCGGTGATAGGCATCGGTCAACCGCTGTGCAACACGATCCAACGTGAGCGCTGTCTCTCCCCGAAGGCTTTCCACAACAGCTTGCCATCTTCCCTGTTTAATGCCACGTAAAGTGTAGTAAATTACATCTGCCTCCTCGATTTGACGGCCTGCACTCTTACAGAGGTGTTGAAGGGTTTTGGCACGGTTTATAAAGTCAGCCATGGATTCGTTATGTTGTAGTTCGAGGTTATGAAGTGCATCCAAATAACGCAGTTGTATTTCTCGCTGTTGCACGTTAAAACGTGCGTTGAGGCTATCCCAAATGGTTTTGGCTTCAGTAGCGTCTAGATAATTCAGTAACTGCTGATCATTTAAGCATTTGGTTAAAAAACTCAATGCATATGTATTGCTGGTCCTCCATGCGAGACGTACAGCTGCAGGCGTGTCTGCAGCTGGTTGAACTGTCGTCAAAGCTTCTTGATGTCCTTCTTGAGCGAGGTGATTATAGACCTTCGTTTTCCATAACAGAAAATCCGTTCCATTAAAAACTTTAATGCCTTTGTAATAAAGGTCCGGTGTAGCCATTATGTGCAATCGGTAATTCGGTACAAGAAAATCGTAGAAAAAAAATTGTGGAAAACGATATCCGGGTGTAAAAGGCACCGGTTCGCATAAAGGTGGTCCCAATAGAATAGAGATAAATATGGCAATGGTAATGTTATCCTGTCAGACTTTGATAGCTTACGTAACTCGGGAGTTAGGTACGGAGAGCCTCGATGGGTAGGTCGAAGGTCATATCGGGATCTTCGCCGCCATGTTGGGTTCAATACTTCGAGTATGGCGTATCTTCTAGTCTTAGTCGGCTGTCACAAACATCCCCGTTCGGCTACCAAATGAAGGAATGATTATCGAGCAGATGGAATCCATGGATGAATGATGAAGGACAGCATACACAGGATAACTTGTATTACCAATTTATTCTGAGGGCCAAGGCAACCATGAGAGGAGCCTTCGTTTCACCCTCAAAGAGATCCACCGTCCAAAAAAACCTCTAACCATCTCCTCGCACCCAAAACGATACAATTTCCTACGAACCCAACTATTTGCCAACAATGTCTCCATGAGCATTCGCAAACTACACACTAGAAGATGGTTAGTAAAAACATTCATGTCAACAAATTTGATGAAATTTTGTATGCTATGCTGACCAAGCATAATGTAACTGGCGTATATCCTCCTGGTGAAAAGCCCCCCGGAAAATATCCCCCTGTCGATATCCCCCCGTGCGATTTTCCCCCCGTAATATATCCCCCCAAATCCAATTTCCCCCCTCCCTCCCCCCCTAAAAAAATACAAGCACAAAACAATATTAAATAAGTTAGTGAGGGAACGATAATCATCCTAAACCCGAAAACTCCTAACTGCCGGAAACTCACTGCTGTAAACTACTAGGAATGAAACTTTTTTAATATCTATCATGCCCAGGACATGGCCCCCCCCCCTGCCCCCGCAAAAAAAAGGACAATAAGGTTGCAAACAGATTATAGAGATGACGATCACCTCTCCCTTCAGTTGCGTGTTGTTCCTGCCCTTGCCTTTCTGCTTTGTAACAGAGTGTTAGACGGTTTTAAACAATTGCAAGATGCAGCCCATATCCTAAATTATTTTGAGGGTACTTACACTGGTCATGCGCCAAAGTCGCCATAGCATACTTACGGCAGCCAGTTTTGGAAGGTGCACTTGTGCAGTGTGCACACACTCAGAACTTCTACGCACAAATAACTCATTGAAGGATGGCATCATAGTTTTCATTTGGGAGTTGGATGATACCACCCAATTTTTTTTTAATATTTGGAGCTTATTCAAAAAGAAGAGGCTTATCGGCGAGTGTACTGCATTCAAATACTGACTGGTCGTTAACTGCAGCCTCTGCAGAAGAAGTATGCCGATTCGAATGCAAGCATACTCTCAATAGTGAATGGCTACAGCACCAGAACAACCATGGACAATCTTAGTGGTGTAGTGGTGTAATAAGATACACCATCTTATTCTAAGATGAAAAGGTATATAATAATTAATTTTCAATTATGTGTGGTGGTGGGGTGGGAGGGGGGGATTTTTTGTTTTTTTCCAACTTCAGCTTTCCTTTTTTTGGTTGGGAGGCAGGGGGGTGGAGGGGGAGTAGATTTTTAATCGGTGGATATTAATATTAAAAAGTTAGTATTTTACAGCAGCGAATTTCCGGGAATTATGATTGGCAGAGGCCTTAGGATGATTATTATCATTCATTCCCTACCCTAACTTTACGGTTTATTTATTTTTGTTTTGTATTCGTACTTTTTTTTGTAGAGGCGATATTTTCCAGGGGGATATTTTCCGGGAGGGGGGGGGGGAAACCGCACGGGGGGGTTTTCACCAAGGGGATATTCGCCTTGAACCCAAGCATAATTCTGAGAGTGTTTTTTTCAGATCAATATCTGGTATATTTTTGGCCGGAAATACGGAAAATCTATCGGAAATTTTTAGAAACCATTTGTTCGAAACCGTTTTTGGGGCCATCCATATACTACGTCTCACTCGGTAGGCCGGAGGATGATTTAGTGTGACAGTTGCGATACGGGGGTGTGGGGTTAGGGGGGGGGGGGGTTTCCAAAATGTGATGTCCATAGCCTAATCTTGCATCACATTTTGGTCTTCACATCCCCTTAATTTGTTAGGAAAACAATAGTTCAGATGCAATTCCAATGCGCACAGAAAAACTCCCACGAGTTAAACCCGTCGAGTCAAGCCATTTGATAAAAATACAGCAATTTGCGTATTAGCTAATGTAAAGTAGCCTACATTGAAATATTACATGGGGGAGGGGCGACTCCAGAAGAGTGATGTAATATGTGGACGTCCCCTATCACCTATTGAAAGGCTACAGACTCTGACAACATTATTTAGTGCTATATTACACTTGCTTGCATCCAGGAAAGGAATGTACAGCGCCATTTCTTTTAACGAAACAAGCAAGCTACGAGCCTCCTTTATTATTGAGTGAACATTTGGTACGTTCTCGTGCACCTGGGAGCAAGCTGTAAACGTTAACAATACCATTACCGCTGAATGGCGTCACAGTATTTTCGTACATTTTTCAATTGGTGATAGTGTCACTTTAATTGTAATAGGCTTAGCGTGAACGGTGAATTTCACATTGAATAAGTTGGTTGGTTAGCGTATTTATAGGAGCTGAACCCAGCAGAATTAGCTACCCCTTAAATAACAAAAAAAAATAGGAGAAACACGCAACCGCATTATCAATCAACAAATATGAAAAGGGTCGAGGGAGGAAGGAGGGTAGGGAATGACAAAAGGAGAGTAAAGGTGGGATGGGGGGGAAGGGATCAACAATGTAGGTGCAACTGTCCTTCCCCTACCCAAGTGTACTCTCACGCTCTGCTCACTGTATGTCAACATAGTGGTAGCCGCTCAAGTTAGGTGTTTGGGAGGATATGTGATTCTCAGTATGACACCCTCGTGAAAATAACGGCATCAGGGCCTACAATATGTAGAATTTTCTTAAGTGTAATATGTCTTCCGCTGACTACAGTTAACCCGGGAACAGCATAAATGGTACCCGCCCTTCTGTCTTCCCTGTCAGTATCGTGGCTAAACCAGTATTAGCATTATCATACGGCAGAAAAAAATGGTGGAAATGAAGCGATTCTTGTCTGGCCCTCTACTAGTTAGTATTATCTGCTACGATTAGTTGGTCATGGATTACTCAATAAGAAAATGTAAGAAACTAACAGTGCCACACACTCTTATTTATAGGCTATGCTACCTTAAATGAATATTTTCTCTAAGAGATGCTTCAACCTACAGAAGCTTGAGACGATAGAAGAGAGAAAACGTAACCCCACAATGCGAGGTGTAACTCCTAGCAGGAGCCTATAGGCTCCTGCTTCTAGCCATAGCCTAGTACTGTAAACCAAATAAAATCTAAACAATTTCAAAGTCAAAACGCCTACTTTCACAAAGAAGACACCCCAAAAATGTCCAACAAATTTTCAAAAGCTATGCTTCTTTCTTGTGTGTATGGCCCAGAACAATCCTTTTACAGCTTGATGAAGAAAGCTGCATAGCTTTTGACCAGTTTCTAGATAGACATTTGGTGTGTCTTCTTTGTAAAAGTGGGCATGTTTACTCTGTAATTGTTTGTTTGTTGTGTTTGTGAGTGTTAACGACGTTTTCGGCAAACAAAATCTAGATTCATGAAAACCATTTGTTTCTTAAAACTAGGTTTAAAATTCAAGACAACTGTGTTTGTACACTTTATGCAGGAAGATTAATATGCAATTCGAATTCACAACTTTTCTGTCTTCAGGCCTGCTTGGCCGCAAAAAATTCGAGTCACAATTCTGAGAATCATGTTGATAGTTACCGCTCATAATTCACTCTGAAGACATAGTCTAGTTCTTGCAACTTTTCAATGGCTGGCTGCCACCTTCGTCAGACACTTTGAGAAAAGTTTTTGTTGGTCACTCTGTGTTCCTACATCATTTGCTTTCGAATTTGCAAGACATAGAATGTGTCTTCAGTGACGAAAACAGTCACAGTAAAACTTCGTACAATTTGTTCATTTTTTTTTTTTTTAAGATAAATGACCTTTCACATTTACGTGCCGCAACATTAGGCTCCATATTGTAGCCATTTTGCTAAACTTGCAGCACGTGTCGAAATCTCTGTGAACAATCTCGTAAAACACTTCGTTTGAGAAAGACAGTTTCTACTTACATGGCTTTACTCCCAGGTTTGTCGGAAATGTCTATCACTAGCAAGTCTAGCATGATCTACACGCAACTGTCTCTTTGCACTCTGTATGATACATCAATATCCTTCCACTGGCACAGTAACTGGGTTATAGCTACCAACGGGTTAACCCTTGGCTCTTTGTCCAACCCTGTTCTAGTGCAAGCAATTGGCACACGTGGCGAGAAGTGTCACAATATCATTCTACTAGAAAAGCGTCTGGATTCCCCTTCGTTTCAGTATCGCATCTGCAAATGGGAACCTAGTGGGCATCTCAGTAACCTTCACATTTTACACCTTACAATTTGCCAGAACAACGTGCAGTGCCGCAGCTATAGTCTTTTCCACATTATGTTTGCAGGAAACTTGACTGTATGACACCATGTTTCCTTGCACTACGAGTGTAAAAACATGTGGATATCACACTTAATAGACTCTACACAGTTACTGTGAGTGGGATATTAGCACTTCTTTGCACTCGTTAGTGGTAGGAAACGTGCCATCATACAGTCAGTTTCCTGCAAACATAATGTGGAATGGACTATAGCTTTTTCCAAGGAGGGGTGGAAGGACAAAATGGTGGGCCCCTCCTGAACAAGTAAACATATTTAGGGCAAAGTGACTCCAAACCCCAACTAAAATGTAGTGAATTTTGTCTTATTTGGGCCTCCTGGTTCATGGTGCCTTGCACCCTTTCCAACACGTATAATTGCGGCACTAATAACGTGGCTTTCTTGTCCTGGTACAACCTGGAAATAGCAACTTTTTTGAGACTAAGAATGTGAGGTGGAATTGTCTGTCTCCAATACAAATGGCACGACGTCGATGTAAGATCTGAACTTACATACTACAAACATCATCGTACCCGTTTCTAATTCAGAAACGCCGTGCTTTTTCTTGAATTCCGGCAGTCTCATGCTGGCAAATGCGATCGTGACTAGCCGCGCCTCTCCACATGTTGCAAAACCACGGCTCCGAAACCGAAATGCAGCATGCAAAGAAATTTTACCCATTCGATTAAAATTGAGTAACACTAGAATACATTCGGTTAGTCGACCGACTTTATGCGCTTGTACTGCCTGGGACTGTGGTTGTTGCCACTCCCAAACTGCTCTACCATTCAGAAGTTTATAAAGAGATGCTGCATTGACATGGAAATCTTTAATGAAGGCCCTACAATAGCCAATCGACCCAAGAAATCTACGCAAGCTCTTTCAAGTCTTTATATTCTGTGGCTCCGGGAAACCTTTAATAACTAACCTTTTCAGGTCGTAATTCCAATTCCCTCGCCTGAATTACATACCTTAAGTATTCTACTTCCGTAGCGCAAAAAATGTATTTTTACTGTAAGGTAAACCTCAACCTCAACCTCCTATGTTAAAGCCGAAATTTCGATGCTTAATTTCTCTGCTGTCTTTCAATATTTTCCTTTCAAATTTAGTACACAAGCTTTGTTGGACTTGGTGAACATGTGTACCAACTTTTATTAATTTCCGATTTGTCACATTGGAGATCTGTACTTGAGCTGGAATCGTGATTTTCATTTTTGGCTTCGTCTTGTTCTTGGTACGACGCTTTTCTACTATGCTCTTTACAGCTGAAACTATTTGTCGTATAAAACTGGTTCTTAGCTTATTTTATAGGTATTTCTTTGTACTAATTACCGATTTTTGGTATTTTTTACTTTGGTTTACGATCATATTGACTTGCGTGACGTATGCAACACCAAAAAATGTCCGGTTTTTCTTCAAACCAGCGAATTTTCAAAAAATAGTAGTGGTGTGTGCACGTCTCACATTCTTAGCCTTAGGAAGAAAACCAATATAGCAGTTTTCGAAAATTCGCTGGTTTGTAGAAAAACTGGAAATTTTTTGGTGTTGCATACGTCACGTAAGTCATTAGATGGGTCAGATGTTATGCGATCAGATTGATTGTTTTACATTAAACGTTGTTATTATGCAACAATGCCAATCAGCAAAGATAGCAGACAATCAAGCTGATCTATTGTATGCAAAAGCACAAATGGTTAAAAACATTTGATTACAGTAGTAAGGTTTCACATGGACTAAACAGTATAGCAACACTGCAGTATCTGAAACCTTACGGGAAAGTTTATTTGTGTTCCTTTGCTGTTTTGACTTCGGATCAGTTATTAAGGGCATTAAACAAGTTCGTTTTTGTTTTCTAATTAACATTTATGGTTAACTTTTCCAGCATCCAAAATGTCAGAAATAGGATCTCAGTGTTGCGGAAGTGTAGCACTATAAATTCATAAATCGTCCACATAAATCATCGTGTGGCTGTACAGTGCATCACATAATGCCATATCCAAAAGCCATGTGGAGGGTGCTACGCCATTACAGAATCAATGCGGTATTTTTTTAACTGCCGCAACCCCGCAATTGACATGTGAAACGGGTATATATTACTTGATAACGGCCTCCATACCGAACTGCAAAAATCCTGATGTTATAGCCATAATGCTAGACGAGTTTTCCTTGCCAAGCCTTGAAAACACTTGACTAGCATTACTAATAAGTTGACTCTCTTCGAGTTCACAAGGCGATAGTCAAGGCAGAACCTTTTTCTCTGGGTTCCTTTTTTGACACCTAAACCCCGAGGGCTAACAGAGCGCTAAGTCACGTCATCCCGAATCCATTCCTGCAGTTGGGCCTCGATAATTGCTCTAGTTTCCTTGTTGACTGGTCTGTGTGTGGTGACCGTATTGGATGTGTGCCAGGCTACAGTTCAATTTTGTGCTCTCTAGAGATGAATGAAGCCACGTTTTGATGTCAACGCATGTCTAAATTTGTGCAAACAGTTACGGTGTCATCTTGCTCTGCTTCGGGCTGCAATGCGCTTGTTGGTTTTTTTCAGCTAACAAGGCATGTCCTTAGCATGTGTCTTATACCCTTTTTCAGGCTCAATTTGCTTAGCTTGTACAGGTCTAGTTTGCCAATACACAGAAAAAGGAATCGTTTCTAGTACATCGTCTCCGATTCACTATCCGTCATTTGTTGTGTCGGGAACTATAGTAGATCAGTGCAAAAAAATCCCGCCCGAGAGTCGCATTGTTTGCTGCATTCTCAAGGATTAGAAAAGACTGCTGTATAGTGTGACCCCCCTCGGCGATAGGATTGTTCCACGCATGTAGCATACCTTGTGTTTTTCCCACTGCAAGGAAAATGGTTATACAACAATCTCTTCTCCACTTCACTACCTTTGCCTGCAAAGCTAGTGCCGTGGCCCCGGGAATGATTATTGAACTTAGTCCTGTTTCAGTTAAAGCTAAGTAGGATTCTGCAGCCATTTTAACGTTTATTGACGGCACTTAAGTGTTAGGGTGAGGAGTGACTCAGGGATCGTAATAGTATGTTGCGACTTGCGTCCTACAATTCTGGTCAATTTCTCTACTTTTTGCATTGGTAATGGCCCTTTGTTCACTAAGTTCTTTTTTAATTTATTCGCATGGTGTATAATCCATTAGAATATTCTTAATGGCATTGGCAAGGTCATCTTATGTTTCCCATTTAATTAAGGCCTAGAAGGCAATGTCCTAGTAGACAATTTCTTTCTCCACAGGTTTACGGATTTGTAAAAGATGAACGATGGCAACTCGATTGTAATGTTTGATACCGTTTACCAGTAAAATTCATAGAAAACTACTCCTGTAGTGGGAGTCCCAACTCGCCACTACAAGAGAAGACAACGATCTGGTTCGGCTCCTCCCACTATGTGTTTTACTCCTGTAGTGGGAGTCCCAACTCGCCACTACAAGAGAAGACAACCATCTGGTTCGCCACCAACGGTTGAACCGGTACCAAACCCCACACCCGTTGGAAATCCTGGAAAACTCGGGGAATTTAAACTACATTTGAAACTCTGGGAGAACTCGGGGAATTTTCTGATTTTTTACAAAAAACTGGGGTCCATGGCTGGTTCGCTTTTTACTGTTAAGAAAGGCTTGTGTACCAAATTTATGTTTTCTGCAAAATTTCTGCAAAAATTTGTTACTCGACTTAATGATTTCTGCCCAGTGCTCTACAATAATAATTGCTCTGCCGGTGCGAATGCTGCAGTAACATCAAAATCGTGTTCAAAAGGCCCTGATCGGTGTTAATACCTACATTTTGAGCTGTACAAATTGAAAATTGGTTCATTGGTTCGATCTCTAGGTGAGAGCAAAAGTTCTAACCCATGTGGCTTTCCGTGTCAAGAATAATGTAGTTACATTAAAATAGCATGCGAAAGGCCCTAGGCCTTGTCCATACTTACGTTTTAAGCTATAGAACTTGAAAATAGGTTCTGTGGTTCGATCTCCAGGCGAGGACAAAGAGTCCCAACAGCAACATTAATGATTTCTGCCCAGTGCTCTGCAATAATAATTGCTCTGCCGACGAGAATACTGCAGTCACATCATAATCGGGTTCAAAAGGCCCTTCAATCGTATCGGCACACCACGCTCTTGACATTGTTTATAATCCATGTACTACTTTGTTTATGGCTATGGCGTTGCGCTACAATGGTTTATGTCCGCGACAATTGAATTATTGTGATGTTTGTTGTCTAACTTTCAGGTGAATAATTGTTGGAAATATTTTTTTCATTTGCAAAGGTGTGAATGCGCATGCAGTGATAGTTGCTGTTCATTACTTTGAAAGTTTCATCTTAGCTCTGAAAGCCTGCATCTACGAAATAAATACGACATTTTCGAATAAGTGTTTGGATTATTTCAATTTACCCATAAACAATCAACCAGTATTGTTAGCATTTCTTTATTGTTCAGTCTACGCCTTAACAATGTTTAAAATAATGTAAAACAATAAAACTGGTCTGCAGGGTCCCATAACTCCGGAATGGCTCGACCACTTGAAAAAAAATGGTCTCTTCGAGGATAAAGCACCAGGAAATTTCTGGCTTAGATCATGTGACTTCATATTTTACGTACCTACAGTAATTTTTTCTGAAACTGGTAAATCAACAACATGTTGAAGTGATAGTTTTCAAATTTACGTGTGGCTCCCAACTTTTACTATTGCACAGGATTGCATAATTTGTGGTGTAAATATTCCTTCCAAACTTGTCTACTATCTGGCCAAGTTTCGTCGAAAAATATTGAATAGGAACTGAGATATTAATTTTTTAGTTTTGCTAAATTTTCCTGGAGTGAGGACTTCAATCATACTATAATATACACAGCTATCGTATAATATACTCGTATACAGGGTGTCCCGGTAATATACTGACAAACTGTTGGTGGTTATAGGGGACAAGGAGACAAGCAACTTTTGCTATTAAGCCCAGGTCGGCAAATGAACTGTTATTGAGGTACGGGGCAAGGTCGAGTGGACCGATAGTATTAGGAAAGGTTGGTCATTCCCGACCTCATTATCTTTTTTTCCTCCCAAATGGAGCTTCTGTGCGCATGTGCGTGAGAGTTTTACGAATTCATTGCGTTGCGTTGCGCAATGTATTAGGCTACTACTATGATGCTAAACGGTATTGTTTTCACTTTATCCGAAAATCCTCACCTTTATTTTAGCTTATCGT
>JAHWFP010016348.1:32255-55719 GCA_023313725.1 Lithobius niger | reverse complement strand
GGTTGGTGGGGAGGCGAACTTCTTTAGCAGCTTTACTGAAAGAACGTTCCATTATTGTACACTAGGCTGTATTAATGTTTCCCAACAAGACCGGTAATGCTGTTGCTGGGTAGCAGCAAGAACTGTTTTCGTTGTAATTTCTCGCTACAACATCTGCTTTACAGGAAAGGTAGAGGGAGAATTTTTCTGGAGTTATGTGATTTGAAAAGGAAAATAAATAGATACGGATGCAAACCTATTTACGTTGCCTTTTGGACTTAAATGTCAGACTGCCTGAGCGGGGAATTGAACCCACGACCTTTGAAATCAAAGGCCGGAGTCCTAACAGCTCAGCCATACTGACATGGCCATCTCAGTATGGCTGAGCGGTTAGGACTCCGGCCTTTGACTCTGGTTTTGATGAAAATAACGAATAAACAAATTTTTCCAACGACTTTTACGCCCCTTCGGCTCGTTCTTGGGGGGGGGGGGGGGGGGGGGGGGGCCCCCCCCCCCCCCCCCCCCCCTGTTATTTATGCCACTGACTACGGTAAACCATATCATAGATATAATCCTTCAACTAATGAGAGGAACGATTGTTGAAGAGGTTAAGGGACAAACGTTTAGCATTGAGTTTGATAGTACCCAGGACATTTCAGTTGTGGATCAAGCAGCATTAGTCTTGCGTTATGTGAATGGTGCAGAAGTTAAGGAGAGACTATTTGTAGTCCTGGAAATCGACGATTCAAGTGGAATGGGCATGTTTGATACTATGAAAAAGTGTTTTGAAGACCATGGCCTTGATTTAAAAGACATTGTGGGGATGGCATTTGATGGTGCGGCAAATATGAGGAGCACATGTCTTGGTCTTCGAGCTGAGGTTAATAAATTATCCCCTAATAGTGTTCGCACATGGTGCTACACACATGTTCTAAACGTATTGGTGTGTGATACAGCTGGGTCAGTAATTCAAGCAAAAAACTTGTTTGGCCTGCTACAGAGAGTAGCAACATTCGTAGGTTAGTCGCATAAGCGAACAAATGTTTGGAAGCAGAACTTGCAAGGTGATGGAAGTAAGAAGCTGCAATGTCTGCAGCGTGTAGGTGCGACAAGGTGGTCATTCAAGCAAACAGCATTACAGCACATCTTTGGCATCTTCGAAAGTCAAGAAAACTGTCTATATGTAACATTGCTACGTACCCTGAAGTTCATTAGTTCGGCATGCCATTTTGATGCAAAAGTATCTTCTGAAGCTTCATCTTTACTTCAAAATCTGTTGAAGTTCAAGACCGTCTTAGTAGCATTCATCTTCCTAAATCTATTTGGACCCTTATCCAAATATTTGAAAACCAAAGGACTGGACTACATCACAGCATGGCACATGGTTGAGAGTGCAAAAAAGGAGCTTCAGGAATTGAACTTTGATGACACTCACGTTAGGGCTACGGAATTCATTTCCAGAGTTTACAACAATGAGACGATTGCAGGTTATTTAGATCAAGAAATAGAAACCCAGCATCCTCAGCGAATGTTAAGAAAGAATCAGATGATGTCAGAAGAAAATATCCATGACGAGTGCGCAACCTAATGTACTGATCCACTTAGTAGTTTAGGGTGGACGTTTTAATTCCAATAATGGATAACGTCATTTTAAGTATCAAAGAACGGTAAAGCAACTGCATTCTTGGACCCCGACGATTTGAAAAAATAAAAAAACAAGCGATATCCCTGTTAACGCGCTTGAAAAAGTTGCACCGCTTGCAGGTGTAGAACAGGATGACATCGACGTAGAACTGGTAGCATTTGTAAAACTTTACAAAAAGAATGACGAATGTTATGCCTACGACACTCACAAATGATATTAAACGATCATTATATATTATATATATTAAATGACAGTGATATTAAATTATCAATTGGTAAAAATTGTACTAGGCCCGGGTGTCAACCATTCAGTAGAATGGAGCCCCAAACAAGGAGACGTTTCTGCTATTTCGCTTGCTGAAACCGTATTCGTTTCGCTCTTGTCAGTCACAAATTCCCGTCATAATTCCAGATGGTGACAATAGGGAAAGTATGTCCAAACTGACGATGCTGATAATGATGATCGTAATGACTATGACAGTAATGTCTGTACTGAACCGTGCGATGCAATAAATGCATTCAGTGTGTTTTCACTTTTCTCACAAAGTACAATCTACAGTACATTCATCACCATTTTCAACGCTTTACATCTGTACGAATGTTTGTTGACATTTGTCGCGCACTCAGGTGAATAGCAAAAAAGCTTTCAGTAGGCTTATCTTAATTAAGACTATGCTACGCAACTTGTTACGGCAGGATAGGTTAGAAGCTTTTATGTTGATGGCAACTGAGACAGAAACTTTAAGAGTGAAAGATGAAGAAATTATTGAACTATTAACAAAAAATTCGAAAGTGTTCCATAAATTGCTAGCAGCATAATACCTGAACCTGAAAGTAAAATGGATATACAATAAAAATGGATTAAAACAAAATCAATTCGCCGTACTAATTGTACTCTGTCCAATGAACAATGTGGTAAAGTGCAAAATATAGCTACTGAAGGGGTAAAATGTAATCAACATACCCTAATATCCTTTTAATTACTACTGGTACTGGATTGTAAAACTGAATAAACTACTTTTAAAGCGATTCGGATACAAAATCATTATTATTTGTATTTTTATGTTTTATCTTATTTTCCTGCTTCCCCCCACGCCCATACTTCCACTCGACCGATCGACCTCAAGCTTATGTATGCCCCCTATGTGCCCCTTCTAATGATTTTCCAGGTGGGCCCAGACCAATCCGATCCGCCCCTGATGCCTGCCCACAAAATCCGGGGCGGCAGATTTATTCTGGTGTCATGTGATCATAGTCTTGGTTGTTGGAGGCTGGACACAAGAAGCTGACTTAAAATAAAGATTCGCAACCTTTTGGAATATTTTTAAAATTACGATCGCCACTTGCGCTAACAACGAATCCACAAACGTTTTGCTCAGTTTCAGTCTGTTAAATCGTAAGTATACATATATTTTTTTAATTGCTATGTTATTTGAATAACCCTATTTAATAAGCGTCTGAGAACTAAACAAACAACTACTAAAATAATTACAAAAAATTAACGATTGGAACCTGACAAAAGTTGAATTTTTTCAACTTCGCAACAGTACCAGAAATTGACGACCACTGTTTACGTTCGATTCAGTGTCAAAGGTTAGTTAAATAACATGGCAAATTAAAACATTGTTTCCACCTTATAGCTAATAGACTTCTTCGACGTAACTAAATTAAATAATAACATTTCATCATCGAATTAAAATCCTAAAGATTTGTGTTAACGCAGCGTAAAAACAAAAATATTTTAGCTTCGTTTAAAAGAATCTTGTCACATTGTTGCATGAATGAATAGGCTTACGGTCGAACCAAATTCTCCATTAGGCCTATCTGCTACTTACGAAACTAAAACTGCCATTAAAAAAATTAGGCCTAAAAAATGAAAATTAGGTCTCAAATCACGTTACCACGGCAACGTCAAAAGTTGCTACGAGTCGCAGCTGCAGCGTTTCTTCTGTCCCTTCCCTACTACCACTGATCTATATAGGCTACGTTGCGCATTACGTTGTAACACTGTAACTGTGTGAGCGGAGGCATACCGTGTTGCAAAAATGAGTAGGCTTACTGTATACAATCCAAATCTCCGTTAATTGCTACTTACGAAATATAAAGTTGTAAATTAGGCCTAAACGCTGACAATTATGCCTACAACGTAAAATAAGCATAAAAGCTAACACATTTGTAATGGGCAATTCTGATGGTTACTGTTTTTAGATTATATAATAGAGATAGCTGTCGCAATGGGTGATAGAGAAGTCTGCCTCACTATTGGTAGTGGCAGAACTGTACAGAAGACTGGATGCGACTAGGTAGTCGCTGTAGCCGCTTGTTTAAGAAGGGAATCCCATATCCATGTAGTTCTATTAAAATTCCTAACCAACCATAATTCTATTAAATCGGACCAACTTGGGTTCTTGCCGAGACGTTCAACTACATACAATTACTTCCATGTCTGGACCATTCGCCCTCTGCATTAGATATTAGTATCCCATATCATACTATATACTTCGTTTTTTGTAAGGCTTTCGAATCAGTTATACATTGAAAATTATTAGTAAAACTGGTAAATGTCGGGTGTTAGAGGGCAACTGATTACTTGGGTTACAGCTTTCCTGTCTAACCGCTCTCAACGTGTCAAAATTGAGGATTCATATGCTTCTTGGGGTAAGCTTTCTAGTGGTGTAACCGAAGGTTCTGTACTTGCCCCTATTCTCTTCATCATATTCCTCAACAATTTTTCTTTCGAACATGCTAATGACAATCAATTTTACTTTAAATTTGCAGATGACTTAAAAGTGGGTTCCCCTATTGTCAACTTTTTTTTTTTTTTTATTATTTATTATAATTAAAGATATCACGAAGCATGAAAATGCGAAAGGTAACATTAAAAAGCAGTAAGTACATTAAGAATAGGAATAACATATACACAAGATTATCATCACCTAAAAGTAATAGTGTCATCATATTGCAGTGGTTTGTTAAAATACACACATGTAATAATGTATGTATTATGAGTTTGAGGAGACATTTCTTGCTAGCAAGAAGTTTATTTTCAGTTTGTTTTTTAATTCATTAAATGTTTTGATATTTTTTAAGTTATCGGGGAGGTTGTTGAACATGTGATTTGCATAGTAGTTTTTTCGCATTTTTCCATAGACGTTTCTCCAGAGTGGAGTAGATAAAGTTGTTCTTCTGAACTATTGTACTATGTTTTAATTTATCATATTTCGTTCTTAGTGCAAAGTAATACTTTAGAAGTGTTACGTAGACCTTAAGATCCTCAACATTCATTAAATTGTTTTCCTTCATAATTTCTTTTTTATTTTTATTTTTAAGATCTGTAATAAACAGTGTTTTAATGATTCTATTAAGGGTTTTTTGGAGCCTAAGCATAGACGTTTTTGTTGAGTTGCCATAAATTTCAATGCCATATCTAACATTGGATTGCACCAAAGCATCATAAATTAACTGTTTGTTTTTATTATTCAACATGTACCTGATATGATAGATTTTGGGCATTATTTGTTTTAGTTTTTTGATAAGCATATTAATGTGTTCTTCAAATTTCCAGTTTTCATCGATGTGTATCCCTAAGTATTTTGCAGATGTAGCTTTTATTATGTCTGTAAATTCAATTTGAGTAAACGGATTTTTGTAAAGGTGCAGGGAAATATTTTCTTTGACTTGATTATGGCTAGATTTGATATCCATCTATATGGTTTTTTCCTCACTAATGAATACCTCATTAGTGTAACACCAAGTTTGGACCTTGTCAAATTCTTTTTGTAATTTCTGCATCATTTTGGAATGATTAAAATCACTTGCTAATAAACAGATATCATCAGCGAATATACTAAATTAATATCGTTTGCGATGTCATTAATATAAAGTAAAAATAATATTGGTCCCAATACCGATCCTTGAGGGATACCAGACTCACAGCTGCAAGTATCACTTTTTACTTTGCAAATTTTAGTAATTGAGTTTCTGTCAGTTAAATAGCATTGCAAAATATTGAAAATTTTTCCACGAAAGCCATTATTTATGAGTTTATCAAACAGAATGCAGTGATCAACTGTGTCGAATGCCTTTTGCAAGTCAATCAGCACTAATCCAACATATTTTCCTTCATTTAATGCATTTGTAGTGAATTCATTGATATAACTTAGTGCATCAACAGTACCTTTTTGTTTTTGAAAACCGTATTGTTTTTTTGAGTAAATTTTATATTTCCCAATAAATTTTGTAATGCTGTTTGCAAAAAACTTTTCGATAATTTTATTGATGGAAGGTAGTATCGCGATTGGCCTGTAATTATCGTATTTTTGTTTAGTCCCTTTTTTGTAGATAGGCCTGATTATTTGTGTTTTAAGTTTATCTGGCCATGTTTCGGTATCAATGATACAGTTAATTAAAAAACTAATACATTTGGCACTATTTTCGGCTGCATTCTTAAAGTTTTCCATCAAGAATCCATCTTCACCAATCGCGCCTGTAGCTTTTATTCCTTTGATAATCTTTAAAACTTCATTTTCTTCTGGATGCTGAACCATCATACTATTTGCAACACTGTCTAATTTATGAGACTGCCTATTATATTTTTTAATTCGATGATATTTTTCTTTTAGTTTATTTGCTTGTTGGTTAAAAGTTTTATTAAATTCATTACAAACTTTGTTAATTTCATGATTTTTAAAGTTTCTGTGTAGTGTTTTGTCAACATTGCCGGCGCTTTTTCCTACAAGTTTATTTATTGTATTCCACATATTTATATAATTCTTCTCATTTGACTCAATAATTGTTTTATAATGGTTTTGCTTGTCCCTGCGTATGCAATGGTTTGCCTTTCTTTTAATTTCCTTGTATTTATTAATAAAGAAAACATTTGCTTTTTTGCCAAACTGTAATTATTTTCAAAGGTTATTTTTTTCTTCGATTAAGTTTGTAGTTTCAACCGTTGCCCAGCTTTTATAATAGGCCTTACTACATTGTCTGTCTGGTTTACTTTTTACAAATTTACACTCATCATAAACACTTTTAAGTTTAGTTTCAATTTCTGTATACAATTCATTTGCATCTTTATATTTATTCAAGTAGTCCCAGTTTATTTGTTTGAGTTTCTTGATTATTTCTTGGTGTTTATAATGTAAGTCTTCGTTTTTATTTCAATGGTTTTTATGCAGTTTTTTTTATTCCATACAAATAACGCTGTACTATAGTGATCAGAAATTTTTGTTAGAATTGTCATTCCCTTGCTCTCATTTTTTTTTCACTTTTGCACATTATATGATCAATACAGGACATAGTTTGATGACCGTTTTTAAATTCTTCTCCCGTAATGGTATTTATTTTATGTTCGAAGCCTAGCTATGCCATTTTAGTTTCATAATATTCACTTCTATTTGTTTTTGTACTAGAACTTTTATGGTTTAGTATGTCTATATTCATGTCACCAGCTATGATTACGTTTTTACATTCTTTATATGTATTTATTATTTTACTTAATTCTTTAATAAATTTTATTTTGCTGGAGTTTTTTAATTTTGGTTGTCGATAGAGCAAGATGACTAAAATTTCTGTTCCGTTCCAATTTATTTTCGCTGAAATACAATCATCCGTATCAAGTTTATGACTTTCATGTTCGTAGTTATATTTTTTATTAATATATAACATTACTCCACCTCCTTTAGAAGTGTGGTTCCTAGTGATGCCAATTTGGTTATAATTACGAAGAGAGTACAAGCATTTTTCGTTTTCTTTAATACCAATTTCAGTTAGTGAAATGATATCCCAGTCTATTTGATTTTTATGGAATTCATGATGAAACATGACCCAGTTTAAACGCATGCTACGGATGTTAGTGTGTATTAGTTTAAAAGAATCTACACTTGACGCTTTAGAATTCTTTAAGATGCAACTAACATCTTCAAAATTATTTGAAATTAAATTTAACTCCTCATCTTTGCAAGCCATCAAGGTTAAGGTCTTTTTCAGATTTTATAACCTTAATTATTTTGTCACCCTCGTTATACTTCATACGAATTTTTCCTTCACGGAACCAAGTAAACTTGATATTGTTCTGGCGTGCAAACTGTTTTGCTGCCAAAAAAGTTTCTTGTGGTATGGGGTCATATGCTCGTTGAGATAGATATTTGCCCCATTTCCATTTGAAAAGCAGTTGTCATTTGTCACAATTTTTTTGCGGTTTGTTAGCCAGTTGTCCCTATCCTCACGGAACTAAACTGTAAGACAATTGAAGGCACTTTATGATTGTTACTGTTTGGAATCGATGTCCTTTATCAATTTGACTTTCTGTGTAGTTAGTTATGCCAAAATTTTTCGCAATCCGCAGCACTGTATCTTTTAGTTGTTCGTTTGGGCACGTGTCAGCTCCAATTATTTCAAGGTTTCTGTTCCTAGAATATTGTAACTGCTCCTGATGTTCCATCTTCATGGTTTCCACTTCTTGAGTTACCATTTTGTTTGCACCCAATTCAATATCCGCCTTGGCTAGTTTGTCGGTTAAAGCAATAATATCTTTTTTTAGTTGTTTATTTTCTGTTTCTATTTTTTCCACTCTATTAGTAAGGAAATCCACTGCTTTGACCACCTCTCGCATTTCAGTTTTAAGTTCCATTAAAATATCCACTTTGGTAGTAAGCTTAAATAGCATTTGTTTTATTTCAACAATATCTTCTTTCATTTGTTTTTCGCTGTGGTTTCCATTATTTCCCTGGTTGGGTTTATTTTTTCCTTTTCATCTTCTTTCGTTTGTTTTTCACTACGACTTCCTATACTTCCTTCTGTAGTTGGAACTGAATTTTCCTTAACCGATGGCTTCCACTATCTGAAGATATTAACTATATCTATAATTAGTTATCCTTTGGCAAGTGTCCCTTTTCTTGAGTAAATGCTGTACATTCCATATTGGTGAACAGAACCGTGGCCTACTTTACTCTATGACGGATTCCATCCTAAACGTTGTAACAATTATCTGTGACCTTGGGATCTGGTTTTCAACAAACCTTAAATCCACCGTACACTGTAATAGAATTTCTGCTTTGGCTTTTCGTAGACTTGCCCGAATAAGTACCGTAAATGTTTTACTTCAAACCCCCTCGAAATTAAGATTCACACTTTCTGTGTTTTTGTCCGCCCAATTTTAGCACATGCCAGACAGGTTTGGTCTCCATCCTACTTTGAGATATTGATGTCCTGGAGTCGGTTCAACTTTCTTTCACCCGACAACTGCCCGCTTTGAGATCTTTACCTGCTGGTGAATGCCTCAAAATTTCTAGCCTTGAGCCACTGGAGCTGTGTCGTCTGCGGGCAGACTTACCTTTGACATTTCAGATTTTGAAGGGTTTTCAGACTGTCGATCTTCCCTTTTTCGACTTAGCGGCCCCATTTAAGACACATGGACACTCACTAAAGCTATCCTTGCCTAAGTTGTCCACTGACTGACGGAGATCTGTTTTCACTGTTCGTGTTGTTGGCGTGTGGAACTCCCTTCCTGAACATGTTACGTCGGCACCATCCATAGCAATATTTAAACTACGCCTGTCTTTTTGCCCATGAAGAAGTTTTTAAAATGCACCTACTAATGTTCGTTCGCTGTTTCGTTTTATTGCTCAACTCCTAGGGCCAGTATAAGAGGCATGCCCTTCTGTGTTCTAGCCTGCATTTGCAGGCAAACTGATATATTAATATTATGTATTATTATTAATTTCATATTTCAAAATAAAACGGTGCAATCTATTTCACACACATGTAACATTGGACGGACATGGTAACTCACAAAACAGTTGAAAATGCGCCACCAATTATATGGCACACAAAGAACTGAGGACATATTACAGACAATCCACTTACCCCATGTTACTCATGTTCACGTTAAATTTAAATATTTTGGGGTAGTGTCACAAAAAAATATTATTGTTACGGTAAAAAATAAAAACAATAAAAAATAAAAATTAGTCATTTTAACAGCTTGCTTAAAGTTTTACAGATAGAGCTTAACTGGTTTTGCGCATATTCGCTTTCGCCGGCATGCCACAACTGGAGGCTGCGCCAAAGCAGTAGGGCTGGTTTTGTGTTTACGTTTAATTTTTAGCTCCCCTCACAACTGGTGCAGTTGTAGTTAGCTGCGGAGCAGTTTCAGTTTCGTCATGGTCCGTTGATCCTATTACCTTCGGAAATGTTCTACTAACTTGCATTATGCGCGCTTCGGAAAACTTACGCCAAAGGAGTTTTTAGATGGGGCTACTTGTAAATACTGGTGATTTACATTGTGAATGTGTTGAAAGGGTTATACAGTTCGGCATTCGAGAAAGAATACCAACCGTAAATACGGCTGTAGTGTCTAGCAAAAGACAGCGCTACTTAAGGAAACACACTTGTAACTCTTAACCAACTATGTTTCTTCTGAGTTTCGAGGCCAGGAAAACAAATCCACTCGGTCGTGTTTTGATCACTCACAAAGTTTGCTTTTCGTCGCTGTACTTAGTTATATTCATTCTGGTATCAGGTGATCAAACTTGGCGGGTAAGGGGTTAATCATTTGCGTTTCAATTTCACAGTTTTTGTACACAATTTAATAGTTTCTTTCCACTGTGTACAAGTGAGTGCTGTGTTAAATCTGGACTTGTCCACCAAGGCTTTCCTTCACTCAGCAAATGCAAAACGTTTCTTTCCACTGTGTACAACTACGTGCCATGTCAAACTTAAAGATAAGGTAAATTTATTTTTCAAGTACAGCGAGGTACAAACACCAATACAGCAAAACCTCGGTTATCCGAACCCCGATTATCCAAACACCCTGATTATCCGAACTCCTTTTTTTGGAAAATATTCAGAAATTCGCCAATTTTTAAAAACGGAATAAAAATTGAGCTTGACCTATTTTTTCCTTCTGGGCTCATTTTATTGCAAAATTTTCTTTCAGCAGTCTTCTATAATCGCACAACATTCAATAACATTCAAACGTGAGTGAAACCGAGTTTTTATTTATGTTTGGATTATACAAACTGTTCGATTATCCGAACAGATCCCTCGTAGTTTCCAAGTAGTTCGGATAATGGAGGTTCTTCAGTACTGTAAAGAGAAATACATTTCTAAAATAAATCAAAAGTCACATAAAAATAAATTTTAAGTGAAAATACAGCATCACACATTTCGTATTTAATCAGCTTCTCGCCAGAATGAATTTGACAATAGTTCCGTAAATGAAGAAACGCTCAATTCGCGTTAAAAAGGCTTCTTGCCAGAAAGCGAACGACAATGTAGTGTCAAAAGAATTCACTGGGAAAACGAAGCAACAAAATTCAATCCACACAATTAAACAGCTAAGCGTCAGAAAGAGTTTGCGGAAAGCTTCATTTGTACTACAGGTACCAAGATCGCTGCCCCAACTTTACTGGAGGCTACAGGGGAGGGGGCAATATAACATAAAAGACCCTCCAAAATATCAAACCGGAGAAAAACCGCACTGCAAAATTGAGCCAATTTCAATAGACGACCTCCCATTTCTTGATGAGTTTTTGCTCTAATATGGACTCGAATGTGCCTGTTGTTGCAGGAGTTACTCTCAAGAAGAAAATTTGTGGTTGCATTCTGTTACTCTTACAAGAGAGAAGCCATTCAAGTGTGATTTTTGCGATTCTACGTATGCCTCAGTATGATCTTTTTGTGGGATGTGTAATGAAATCATGCATGGTGGCTCTTTCATGTAGTGTAATACCGTTCTTCAGCTGGTGGTTCTCAGTTTTATTACGGGGGACTGTATGGACATCCCACCTATTTCCCTTGACCCTGGCTCGTCACTGCCAGTAGGTTGCCTTATGAATGGTGTTAGCGTAACTTTCAAGCCGGAGCTGGTCTTAGCAACCTCCAGTGGAACATCTGCAGGGTGCGACCGACCACCATATCCAATCCTGTCCCTTCTGTGTCCATCCCCCCTGTGCCCGAAGCCAGCGCACATGTTACGCAGTCTGCTCCTCCTTCCATTTCTTTAAGAGAATTGCTTTCAAACTTGAGGGAAACCTACCGAACTATCCGTAGGATCCCAAGGCTTCCCGAATTGTTGCAGCTGAGGCTCTGTCCGCTATCGCTGATGGGTGTGTTTTGGATAATTCCGACGCTTCCTGGTTACGCCTGCGCACTTTCCCCGCTAGGTGTTTTGCGTCCCAAAGAACCAGTCTGCGAGAGCAGTCTCCTTAGAGACCCTGATTAAGCGACAGGTTAATATATAACTCCAGAATATTGATCCTATACGGTCTCTGCAACCTCGTTTTGCTGGCAAGCGAAAACCAACCTCCGACGATGTTCTGAAGAAGATTGTTGAGTCAACGATAGCCGATGGTGATGTCTCTGATGCTGTGCGTGTGATATGCTCGGAATATTCTTTTGCCTTTTGCTCCTTGTGATGCCGAGACTCTTGCTGAACTCTGCGTCATCCACCCATCCGGTGAGGATCAAAACAACTTTCCCTCTGACCCTGCGGATGATGCTTCTTTCCTCAAAGTTTTGGACCTGATGTTCTTGAAGCTCTTGGCTTCTTCCATGCCGGTTCTCCGGGTGGCCTGGATTCCCTGCTTCCGCAACATCTGAAGGACCTTATGGGTGATGGCAAAGGCGTTGTTCAGTAGTGACTCTTAGTTCCCTCATGCAGCTGTGTCACTTGATGCACTCTGGCCAGGTCCTCAAGTCTATTTGTCCTGTTCTGTACGGGGCCCCCCTTGCTGCACTGAAGAAAAAGACCGGCGGGATTAGCACCTCCCGCCGCTTAGTGTCCAAGTTGGCCAGCACCTGCGTTTCTACTAGGTTCGGTGCTAATCTTCGTCCTGTGCAACTTGGCTTTAATACACCCGGCAAATCCGAGGCTGCTGTTCATGCTACACGACGCTATGTGAACCACATGCTTGGTTCTGCCAGGGTGATTCTTAAAATTGACTTCAGGAATGCATTCAATACTGTGCTCAGGAAAACTCTATTTCGTTAAAGACAGTTTTTCTGCTTGGTATCCTTTCCTGTTCCAGTGCTACAGCCTTCCCTTCTGGCGTACAAGGATCGCTTTATTTCTTCTCAGTGTGGTATCCAACAGGGTGATCCCCTTGGCCCCCACTGTCTTTTGTTAGCTGTGCATCGGATTGCTTCAGCTATGTCTGCTGACCGTAACGTCTGGTTCCTCGATGATACCACCATCTACCACCATCTACAGTTCTCCAGGACATTCACTCATCGAGGGTTCTCAGAAGCTTGGGCTAGAGATTAACCCTTTAAAGTGTGAGTTGATCTTCTTGGAATCTTCAATTGAAGAAAAAAAATCCATCATCAGCAGATTCCAGTGCTTCGCTGCTGGCATCCGTGTCCTGCGTCCTTCTGAGCAAGTGCTTTTAGGAGGCTCTGTGTCTGATGATGCAATTGTGTCATTCTTGGACGCCAAGACCAAAGCACTTATTACTATGTCTGACAGGTTGTCGCTCATTTCGGCGCATTGTGATTTCTTCCTTCTCGAGAACTCTCAGGCCATCCCGAATCTGTTGTATCTTTTGCGCTGTTCTCCAACTTGGAAATACCTGGAAGGTCTTCGAAGATTTGACAATTCCTCCGGAGGGGGGATTAAGGGGATTCTTCCAGGCTGCTTTGGAGTCTATCACCAACACGCAGCTCTGTGCTGCTGCCTGTGACCAGTGTTCTTTGCCTGTCTCTAAGGGCGTCTTAGGGATTTGCCATGCTTCGAATATTTTGCTACCATCTTTCCTGGGATCCTCCTCCACTACCACCAGGCTAGTAGAGGGAATCCTACCCTTGTTCTGCAGAGATGGTCCGGATCCACTTCTCTCTGAGGGTATTACTCTTTCGTCACAATCCAGCCATTCACCACCTCCCATCGGTAATGCCCGGACTTCTCAGCATCAGTGGGAAAAACCAGGTGTGGAAATGTTAACCCGAGTTTTCCATGAGCGAGCTGCTACTCTCTCCAACAAGGCTCGTTATTTGGGGGTCTCCACAAAGGAATCCGGTGCCTGGCTTAATGCCCTCCCATCACCACAACTCGGAACACATCTTGACGATGGGGCCTTCCGCATCGCCGTCGCTTTACGTCTGCGCTGCCTGATCTGCAAAAACCGCACGTGTGTTCAACGTCAGAGCAGTGGTCAAATGGGTAATAAAATAATAAAACACGCGCCTGCTGCGTGAAAACCACCAAGTCATATAACAAGCGGAATTTAATTTTCAACAGGTTATGTTCCTGTCATGTTCACAACAAGTCATTAAAAACACAATTTAAAAACACACCCACGATGGGCTGTACCAACCACATCTACCATCTTGGAAATTACGTCATACACGTGTGTCTTTGTGGTGCTCTTGTCGATGCTTCGGCACACACGACCTCAGCTGCAAGAAGAGTGCAGGCCGTTGGTCTCGTCATTCTTCCATTAACGATCTTATCAAGAGGGCCCTTGTCTCTGCTGGGATACTATCACAGCTTGAACCCTAAGGGTCCAGACCGTGAAAATGGCAAGCATCCAGATGGCATCTCCTTGATTCAGTGGGCAGGTGGACATCAGCTAGTATGGGACTTTACTTGTACAGACTGTTTGGCCCCTCCCTACTTAAATGCTACTTCTGCTGCTGAAGCTAGAAAAAGGGTAAAGTACGAGTACCTCAGCAACCGTTACGTGTTTTGCCCTGTTGCCATTGAGCCACATGGGTCCATTGGGTGCCAGGGTATCTTCTTGATAAATGTTATTGGCCGCTTGATTACCAACGTTAGCGGGGAGAAGCGGGCCACAGCCTAGTTAGTCCAAAGGATCAGCATTTTGTTCAGCGAAGGAATGCCACCTTGATTCTAAACACCATTCCTGCTACGGCATCCCTCGATGAATACTTCAGCAAGCTGTGATCTGGTTTGCTTCTGCTGTGTGTTGAAGCCTTCCGAACTGCTGTTGTGGATTAAGGATTCTTGTTCTTTACCGTATCAAAGTGCAATTTGTTTGTTTTTCATTGTATGTAATAGAATTCTTTTCGATATTTTTTTCCTTTATTAATTCCTTGTACATACGTTTATTTTTGATGTGTACTAATTTGTACATTGAAATAAAGTCTCATAGCTTGTCAAGCACAGAGGTCAAGTCAGGGCTGAGGAGAGTTTCGAAGAGATCATAAGCAGGTGTGAGGATGAGACTCTCCACCCTCACATGGCTCGCCTCCCTAAAGGCCTTTGCCAGCTCTCAGTGGGCTCTTTTCCCGCTTCCGGGCAGTACAGAGTAACGCAATGGCTGCAAAAAGCCCAGCCAAGGGAAGATGCTCACGAGAATAAACAAGTTTTCATCCAGAATTTCCCGTCTCAGGACGTCACTCGATGGAACTCTGGCAAGAATGGCGCCCGACAGGTGATTTGAAAACAAAGGTAAAGCAAGACAGACAATTTTGAGAAAATTTCTCGTTGACTTTCATGTGCTACGATCGGTAAGCCTAACGGCCACGTTTTCTCCGCCAAAGCGATAGCAGCCAAAATATAGAAACCAGGCCAAACTTTGGGCGAATCACAAATCTGTGAATTAAACTGTGGTAGAACTTCCAAGCACGAGCCATGAAATTTGCAGCGGGCCAAGGGTGAAGTAAGGAAAAAGTTTTATTTCACGTTTTTGCCGGCGTTCTGTTCGAATCTGTAAAAATGCCTGCAGGCGTCACAACCAGAATGGCGTCGTTATTACGCTTTGCTACGGACATTAATGATCGCAAGAGCAGACGACGCTTAATTACGGTGGGGGCTTTCCACAAATGGAGAAGTTCTAACTGGGTTTCGTAACAATAAAAAGATCGTGAGTGAGAAACTAGAGACTTTAAAAAACATAATGGGAGAATGGGCTTCTGACGCGGCTACCCCGATCGCCATCTCCGGCATAGACGACAACGCAGTTTCGGCAGACTCTAACGAACCGCCGACAACGTGCTTTCCCGAGCGCGAAGCAGCCGCCCCACTCAAGAGCGAATCAGCCACGGCCGATCAGCCAGCGGACGCGGAGACTGGGATGGAGGATCGCGGCATGGCCGACCAGCAGCGCTCGGTCGACATCGATGAACGATCGGCGTTGAAAAAAATCGCACTGCGGCTCGTCTACTTACCGTCACGTCGGGATAATGACACTACTGTTTCAAGTTAAAATGACACCAACCAGTGTAACACGACCAAGCAAAAATGCCAATGCCGGGAAATGCAAACGTGTTAAGCAACAGCGTGCGAAACACAAATGTTGATGAAACCAAAGAATCCGTGTCGGACTGACAGGGCCTAACTCACGGCTAAAGCGAAGGGTGAGCCAGCGCTGTTTAAGGGCATCAGGCCAGACTAGACGACCACACGAATGCTTGTATCTTGACCGCCGCCGGAACCAGCATAAAAGACAACTTATTAAACTGATAGCGACGAAGAAGAGGAAACACAAAAAGCGCCGAAAACACCTTTTCATCTGTAGCGCCGATGCGCAAGCAAAAACTAATCCGAGTGAACGACGGCTGCGTCACCGCCAGTTCATCCCTCCATGCTGCTGATACAGGCCTCCCAACACCAGCGATCGGGTGAGCCGCCTGGCACAATCGATTTTCGCCGACGTGAAGCAGAATTTCCGCCAGAACTCCGGCGCAAGACTAACAGATGGGCAGTACTACAGAACCTAAGAACTTTGCGAACCTGAAAACGATGTCACTGTCAAGTTCGACTACCAGCAATTTTGCACACGAATTATGTTAAAGAACTGCGAGTTGACAAATATTAAACAGCCACTCCGAAACACGGAAACGAACAACTAATTAAATCTAGATTGGACATTGATCGAACATGGCACAAGAAATTTCCAATTTGGATCTATTGCCATTGCAATTTAATAGGTTAAGATTAGATGATACACAGATAATTTTTAGTGATTTGCGTAATGAGCTAATACTATGCACAAATTCTTTGCACGGGAGTTATTTCATGCTGCTGTTGGTGCAGTCCTTTAATTTTTCGCAACTCCAGGTAATCGAAAGTGATTCATGGTAATTCTGAATGACTCGTAATATTCAATAACTGGTCATTAATGGTAATCCTTGGGCTCAATGAAGACACATGATTTAAGTAATGAACAGAAATAAACTTTACTCTACATCATACTTAGGCTAACGATGATTAATATGCCAGAAACATGTGGTGATTTTAGTGGCCTTGATGTTTTGGGGCACTCGGAATGGAGATGATTAACAATGTTTTCTTAATTTTTAATGTCTCGATTGGCCACGCGCATAATGGTGCCCTCCTAGTTAAGAGTGATATGATAATTGCTGTGAAAAAGTTTTTCAACAAATTTTTTCTTTAGCAGTCGGTTTTCCAGCGAAAGGTGTTAGTTGAATGTTGCTACTGTAAGCTAACTGTAAGCTCATTTTTTTTTTTTTGCGTGTAGGCTGCATTTTACAGATCAAGCTTGTGGGTTTGCAATTTTACACCACTTGGAGGTAATTAAACCTGATCAACAGATTAAAATTGCAATATACACAGGGAATTTGAATCATAAAAAAAAAGAAGGTACAATGAGGCAATGTACAACGTCTGCAAATGTGGGAAAAAGGAGTAGTGTTTATTCAGACAAATTTTGGTAAACTATGGCGCACTAGGTAAATGTGTGATGGCATTCGCAAGAAGTATTTTGCATTTGAAGAGCATGGTTGGTTCGTAGATTAGCAGTTCCTGCAGCCAGGATGAGGTTCTTTGATCTCTCATTGGTGGGAGTGAAACAGTGATTTTGGAGGGGGAAGTTTGGAGAGTGGTTTGTTTGGTTCTAGATAAAAGTGAATTTGTGAACACTCTTCAACACTGTCCTGAACCAATAGGCCTGGTCAATTTTGGAAGTTAGTGGGAGCTGGGCTGCTCTTGGCCAGAGCGAACAGCTGTGGTTTGGTTAGGGGTTTTATTTAAAGTGAATTTGTGGGTGTGACTATCAGGTTAAGGCCCCATCTAAGGGTGGTAAGTCTTGTAAATGTAATTTCTTCTAGTCACACAGCCCCTGCTGGGTTTGTTTGAGTTCATTCTGGGATTGGAACACTGCAAGTTCCTCCTGGAAACCAGGAAGGCGTATTTTTGCGTAAGTTATAACAAGGTTTTCATCTAGTATTTTTTTTTGTCAAGCTTGCAGTAGGCATTTGTTAGAAGGTACGTCTGTGAATAAGGAATTCAACAGTAAATTTGTAAATGGATTAAGATTCTGGCATTTAGCGAATCATATAAGTTTTAAGGAATCTTAGCTTTTGCAAGCTGTCCTCTTGGGGCCCTTGCGACGTGGTACTGAAAGGGGAGGAGCATGTGAGGATGAGACTCTCCACCCTCACATGGCTCGCCTCCCTAAAGGCCTTTGCCAGCTCTCAGCGGGCTCTTTTCCCGCTTCCGGGCAGTACAGAGTAACACAATGGCCGCGAAAAGCCCAGCCAAGGGAAGATGCTCACGAGAATAAACAAGTTTTCATCCAGAATTTCCCGTCTCAAGACCTCACTCAATGGAACCCTGGCACAGGGTATGCCAGATTCAGAAGAGGCACCTGAGTGTGGGAAAATCTCTTGAAGGCAAAGGATTCAAGTGTTTTCAAGAAAACTGCAGTTTTGAATGTGTCTGGTGGTATAAGTATGACCTTTTACCTTTACAAAATAAACAGCTTTTGCTGCTACAACTAAAAAAAAAAAAATATGGACATACGACAAGTCTTTATAATCGCTGTAGTCTCCCCTTCCCTTACGCTCTGTTTGTTACCACAGTCAAACCTTCCTGTACACTCATTGGCTTAGGGTTTACAATGTACTACAGCAGCTACAGTAAATAAATGTCAAGAGCAGCGTGTTTCACTCTTTTTGGCCGTTTCGTGCAACAAAAAATCGAAAATTTAAAATAGAAGCAACCATTGGCTATGGGTCATTATGCTTTTCAAATATTTGGGAAAGAAGATCGGACTGTCGTTCTAAACGTGAACTACACGAGAGCAATGGCGGCCGATTTCACTCACGCCGAAAGTGCTATTTCGTTGTCGACTCTTGTTTCGTAACCAGCCTGAAAAGTAGTACGTTTTGGAATAAAGCAAACTTAGCGGTAGGGAAGGGGAGACTTCAGTAATTGTAAAGATGCATCGCATGTCCACATAAAAGTGGAAACTTATGAAAAAGTGGGCAGTTGTATATCGAAATAGGCTAAATTTTTTGGTACGGTTTCTCTTTGGTTTGACGTTTTGATGGGTTTTTGGGGTTATATTGCCCCCTTCCCTGTAGCCTCCAGTAAAGGTGGGGCGGCGATCTTGGTATCTGTAGTATAAATGAAACTTTCCACGTAAAACGAATCCAACCCAAAGCAAATCGATCTCGCAGAAAGAGTTAAAAGTTGATGTAAAGTGAAAATGGACGATTACCTTTATTAGTCGGCATTCCGATGTTTTCACCCTTTTTCTGTTTCTGTTGTTGGTACGTTGTTCTCTGTGCCAGCTCCCTGTGAATAACACTATCTACCGTATTCCAACGAGGCATAGTTGACTTTCTTGCCAAGCTAGGGTGTTCCAGCCATTGGTATTTCTAAAAAGGCAAGAAGTAAGTCGGTTTTCATTCTTTCTCAGTTGCTGCCACAGATGAACCTGATTCCATGTAGCCTGCAGGGAAAATGCTGGAAGCAGGTCTCATGGTTGCTAGTGAATCTAGACCACCCCAAAGATCTTTTAATCCCTAGGTCGAAGTCGCTTGTGATCTCGTTCCACTGGCCCTCGATGCTGTCGATGCAGAACTCAATCGTGTAGAAGGCGCAGCTTCTAATAATGACCCAAAGGTCTTCGGTTGAAACAATGATGCGGAACATCATATACACAGCAGTGTTCTGCCTGCACAAATTTTGCTGAATGTGATTAAGTTCTCTCCCCCAACTCAGATTGGAGCAAAAGGTGAAACCAAGATACGAAAAGTGATCAAGCCACTCGATTTCTTTTTGATACAGTGATTTTTTTGATCTCGTATTTTGTCTCATTCCTGGTGAAAAAAGAAATTCGACGAGTGAGTTGAGTGTTTCTTGGAGTCCGTCCAGGCAGCGACCAAAGCAAACGATATCGTCAGCGTACACAAGAAAGCACATTTTCAGTGTTCCAAGGTACCAGTCGTCAAGTCGCCTTCGAATCTCCGTGATGGCTATGTCAAGGACAGTAGTGAAAAGAAGGGCAGATAAGAGAACTTCCTTGCCAGCCTCCCTGGCCAATCGAGAAAAGTGTCTCGGGTAATACAAATACAATAGGCACCGTTACTAGCCGAATTCAAAAACGCTCGATAGACAAACTGGATCCGATTAAAATCTAGAAAGTCGAAAAAGTTACAGTCGAAAGCAAGTTATTGAAATTCGCTTGACAATGCAATGTCAGGATTGTGAAAGTTAGCAGTTCCGTTTTTTCTAAAGTATTTGCCGATGTGATGGCGTTCACAGTATGAACAGTAACGAAGTTTTTAAATGATACTGAATTATACCGCAAATATACGTTCCAAAATACTCAATTCATCCGGAATTACCCCTCAGTTCTATACACAATTGGATTTTTTTTAAACGGTTTTAGAACTAAGCGGACGATATATCTTTCATCCGTAGTTAAGCTTGTAGTACACTGCTCCGTCCCGTTCTGTCCCGGTCCGACGACTGACTGCAACGGATAGTCCAGCGCACATTGTTTCAGTCGCTAAACCTTTCAGTCGGCTCCGCTAAGCTTCTCAATTTGATCACACCCAAATAGGCAATGCAAATGAAGAAGGACTTGTAGTGACCGTAAATAATTAAATAGAAAGTGGTAGTAAATTAGGTATTAATTCTTTACGCCTGGGTATGATGACATTTAAGTCCAGAAGGCAACCTAATAAGGTTCGCATTTGTATTTAGTCGAGGAAATGCATTGTGCGCTGGCGCATGATGAACGTCAATGGCCGTTGACTGAAGCTCGTAGCACACTACTCCGTTCCGTTCCATCACGTCATGTCGCAGGCCGTCAAATTTCTGTTTGGATTAAATGCATGTAAATTGGAGGAGGCGCGTATACTGCTCCATTCCGTTCCGTCGGCTGCCGGACGGGTGGTCGTGGCAGAATCTTTTCAGTTAAAACCTGATCGCATCGGACCACCACGCGCCTGCGCACAACGCCTTTTTCTTACTAAATACAGAACCTATTTCAGTTGCCTTCTGAACTTACATGTCATCATGCCCGAGTGTGAAGAATTTACTATGACTTTCTATTTAATTTCCTACGTACGGTTACTACAAGTAATTCTTTATTTGCATTGCTAATTTGGACGTGATCAAATTTAAAAGCTCAGCTCAACGGAGCCAACTGAAACGATTATCGACGGATGCTATGTGCCCTGGACCATGCGTTGCTGTCAGTCGTCACGTTACAAGCTTTACGGTACGTGCGTTGACTTGTCTGATGCGATCAGTTTTTGATGGAAAGGATTCTGCCTCGACAAGGGTGTCCGTCAACCAACAAGTCGTCATGGAAGGGGACGGAGCAGAATACGCGGCTCCTCTATTTGACATGCTTTTAGTCCAAACAGAAATTTGACGGCTTGCAACGTGACGTAACGGAACGGACCACAGCAGTGTGCTACAAGCTTTATAGGAGCTGTTTTGATGTCCATATATTGTCGCTTAGGCTTAAAGGACTAAGTTGTATTCATTCTGGCGTCACGTGACCACAGTCTTGGTCACTAAGTTTTAAGTTGCTTTTCGTACATAAGGTCTAATACGTTTCTTTCCACGGTGTATGAGTAAGTGCTGCGTTAAATAAGACTTGTCCGCAAAGGTCTTCTCACATTCACCACATTCAAAAGGTTTGTTTCCACTGTGTAAAACTACGTGCCGCGTTAAATGAGACTTTTGCGCAAAAGCCAATCCACAATCTACACATTCAAACGGTTTCTGTCCACTGTGTACAACTGCGTGCCGTGTCAAACGAGACTTTTGTGCGAAGGCCTTTCCACAATCTGCACATTCAAACGGTTTCTCTCCACTGTGTTCAAGTACGTGATGAGTTAAATCACCATTCACCCTAAAGGCCTTTCCACACTCGTTACACTCGAAAGGTTTCTTTCCACTATGTACAAGCGCGTGCCGTTTTAAATAAGACTTTTCCGCAAAAGCCTTTCCACAGTCATCACACTCAAACAGCTTCTCTACATTGTGTACAAGTGCGTGTCGCGATAAATTACCTAGTCGGGAAAAGGACATTCCACACTCACGACATTCAAACGGTTTCTTTTCACTGTGTATAAGTGAATGCTGCTTTAAATAAGGCTTGCGAGAGAAAGCCATTCCGCAATCTGGACATTCAAACGGTTTCTCTACAATGTGTACATGTGCGTGCAGAGATAAAGAATCCCTTCGCGCAAAGACCTTCCCGCACACAGCACATTCAAACTGTTTCTTTCCACCGGATAAAACTGCATTACACGCTGAACTCATTTTCCCACAAAGGCCATTCCACTATACCCACAAACTGCCTCGTTCTACTGTGTAGGCGATGGGGGCCTACCTCCGGAGAAGCTCTGAGGAAGCACACTATTCACCATTCACTCGTTACGAAATCTACTCAAGTCGGGGCCAGTTGAGATAGTGGCTGCGTTCAATGCTCCACTCCAGGCCCATCTGCTTTGTGCTCTTCCGACATTAGTTAGTGACAAACGCCATATTCGTGAAAGTGACGTCATATTCGTGAAAGTGACGTCATATTCGTGAAAGTGATGTCATATTCACGAAAGTGATGTCATATTCACGAAAGTGACGCCACTAACTTGAAGTCCTAAGTATGAAGTATGAATGTCCCGACCGGTTTGACGTACTACCTGAGAGCTGGTGCACACGTGCGGTCGCCGCTGCGGTACCGATTTGCGGTTTGGTTTACGTGCCATCTGTTGGATACTGCATACAAGTTATTTTTGTAACTTCGAGAATTGCATTGCTATTGTAATTGAAAAATAAACATTATTATTATTATTATTATTATTAATAACAGCTACACGCAGATCACCATCCGTGCATTTAACACTGCCAAGGTCAACTGAGACAGTAGCTGCATTCTTCGCAGCGAAGAGCGCAGGTACTGTCTCAGTTGACTTTGGCTATAATACACGATAAAGCATCAACTTAAAGATTGTGTCGTCACAAACCGGAATGATTTTCGTATTTTAAAATCTCACTCTATACTTGTTAGGCTAGTATATTAAAATTTTTCTTCGGCGATCTATTGGCATAATTAATTTTAATTTTTACCGCATTAGTCTTTTAGATTTTTGATTTCGTAGTAATTATTAGCAAACGATTAAAATTAGTACATGTGCACACACAGATGAAACTTCAAGATCATTGTAGGCGCACAAAGGATCGTATACGTTCTGGAAGAACGTAAATAAAGTTCCCCTATACAGGGTGTTTTAAAAAAAACGCTACACGTCGAAATTTTCTAAGTCCAACAACCATTCCCCGTCACTATAACCCTTATCCCTGACCTCAGTAAAGAAATTAAGAAAGTTATTCCTTACCCCAGGAAAGAAAGCTTTTATTTGCATTTCATATAAGAACGCAAAAGGTAATAAAAGCACGTGACAGCCGTAGTTGGTGGGAGTGGGGGGGGGGGCAAAACAAACAATAAAAGCCCATAATTAGATTCAAAGTAAAAAGAAAAAAAACATTTTATTTGGCCATCAATCAAAATAGCTAAAATGAAGAATTTTGCAGTATTTGGATTCCAAATAAAACGCAAAAGGAGAAAACGCATGTGGCAACCCTGGTTGGTGGGGGGGGGGGGGGGGG
>JAHWFP010016348.1:0-29440 GCA_023313725.1 Lithobius niger | reverse complement strand
TTTTATTTGGAATCCAAATGCCGTAAAAGCCTTTATTTTAGCTATTTTGGTTATGGCCAAATAACAGGGTTTTTTTCTTTTTACTTGAAATCTAATTATGGGCTTTTATGGTATGTTTTGTTCCCACTCCCCCCCCCCCTCCCACTAACCGAGGTTCCATATGCGTTTTTTCCTTTTGTGTTTTTATTTGGAATCCAAATACTGTAAAAGCCTTTATTTAGCTATTTTGCTTGATGGCCAAATAAATGTTTCTTTTTCTTTTTTACTTGGGTATGGGCTTTTATTGTTTGTTTTGCCCCCTTCCACCCCCCTCCCTATTCCCCCACCCACCAGGGTTGTCACATGCTTTTGTTACCTTTTGCGTTCTTCTTTGAAAAGCAAATAAAAGTTTTCTTTCCTGAGGTCAGGAATCACTTTCATGATTTCTTTACTGAGTTCAGGGATAAGGGTTATAGCGACGGGGAATGGTTGTTGGACTTAGAAAAATTCGACATCGAGGTGTAGCGTTTTTTTTTTTGAAACACCCTGTATTTAACAGAAAAACTCGTAGACGCCACATTTTAAAACGGATTTTTACCAAGGGGCTGACTAACGGTAAGGGAATAAACTTTTGGGCCCGTACTTGATGTGGAGGATCGAGAGAAATGGCACTGGGAGGAATGGACTTTTAACTTTAATTTGCACTATGTGCCGGCTCAAAACTGAATTTGGTTAACACTTAACCACGTTCTTAACACATAAATTGCTTCTCACTTTCAAATTAGCTTCGTGTTACGCATCTTCAGTATTGGAATCTTTGTCCCAGAATGAAACGAACCTTTGGTGTCCAATGTTCTGTCGACATTTTACTACAGAATTGAAAAGACAGGTCGCAAGAAGTTTACATATAGGCAGAGTGATACAAAGCCACCTACACTAGCTTTACTTTTAGGTGGCTTTGGCACAGATCAGTGGTTAGCGCGTGGTGTCCCGATGACAAATAATTTTTTTACGGACAGTTTGTGTCCCATTCCCTACGGGTCTGTGTCGTCGTTTGGACGATCACGTTACCACTGGCGTAACTCCCCATACATGCGAGACGACCCGTAAATTCACCCGTCTTTAATAATAGCCCTCCAAAGTTTAGGGTAAAAAGGTGAAAACTTTCATAACTTTCTATATAATCATTCAAAATCAATATGCGTTAGTATATCATTGTTGCAATTGCAGTGCTTTTAGTTAATGTTATTATGAGGGTCTCAAAGCGTTGCAGATGCGGCAGTATGGGGACAAAAGGACGGGGGGGGGGCAGAACTTCTTTGAAGTACGTGTGACTGCCATGCTGGGAGTTACATGGAATGTGAAAGTTTGGCCACCTGCTGAAATTTGTTAGTTAGGTAGTGTTATTAAATACTAGATGAGGGGCCAACTTGGCAGGCCGCCATACTGGCCGCCATCTTGGAAAATGGCGGCGGAAAACAGTTTTTTTTTTATTTATCTCAAGAACAGTAACCCCAATCAAAAAAATTAGGGGACAACATTCTGCACAAAACATATTCCCATCAACTTTTTTGTAGAGACAACGGTTAAGCAGAAAAATCAGAATAAAACTATTATATACCTTTTGCGGGCAGTGTGATAAGCGTACATATTACTACATTTGAGTCTATAACGTTTGACCTAATACAAATAAACAAATGAGGTTTGAAGCGTTCGAAAGGTGCGATTAATACCTTTTCTAATGCTTTAAACCGCATTCATGTTTCCTTATTAGATCACACTTTACAGACTAAAACGTAATGCAGTACATGTTTACTACAGCCGCCTAATGTAAGTGTGCCACTCACGTACTATTACGTACGAAACCTGTACAAATTTTACCAAATATAGATATTTGAATGCAATTGAATAGGTTGAAAAGTATTAACTGCCCGTTTTGAACCCACCTCCTAGCTGTCGACGCGCCATTAAGCTTCAATTCACCCCCCGTTTTGAAGGCCCGAAACCCCACATGTGTAACTATGTTATATTGGACGATTGGTCACAGACTCAAGAGGAAGACTGTATTTTAGGAATAAATGTTAATTTAATATTTTTTCTCAAATACTGGTGTTGAACGTGGCTCATATTTAATTAATCATTAATTAAGTATTTAATTAAACAAATACTTTCTTCCTTTACAGTATTAATGCCACGGACTAAGGACTGTGCATAATTTGTTAGAAAGCTACTCCTGAAGAAATACGTTGTGGTCCTTCCAATTCCAACACATCTGTTATTGATGAAACATACAAAAACTTCATCGAAAACTTGGAGCATTTTCACACAGCTGGCATTGATGTGCATGTGGAGTTGACAATACAATAAGCAACGTTCGATAATGTAGTAGCCAAGGAATCTAAATGGCATAAAAACTGCAGGCGGGAGCTCCATTAGGTCAGACTACAACGTAAACTAAAGCAATGTCAGGTGGGGGCTGCTGTGGTTGCCTATTTGAGTTCAGATTGCTTCCATTACATCATAGACTCCAAGGAGAGGCCTCATGCTAAAGACATCTGGCAACTCTCTGTTCTGCATGAAAACAAGAGGAATTAAAAATATTCTGTAATCCTTCCATAAACTGGAGCTTAATAGAGAACTTAAGAAAAAAGTGCTCCTCCGTAATGATTCCAGTGTTTTGCTCGGCTTCTTTCTGGAGATCTGCTAACAAATGAACTGAAATACCGTAGAAACTCTTTCATCTATTTTTACCGCCGCTTCGATTCACTTAATGTGAAAAGCTATGATCCTGAAGATGACTGCAAGGCTTCGTCCAATGAGATGAATAGGATGAGACGGATGAAAGAAAGTTCTATGTTATTGCAGTTCATTTGCTACCAGATCTCCAGTAGAAAGCCGAGTCAAAACACTGGAATCATTACGGATGAGCATTTTTTCTTAAGTTATTTATTAAGCTCCAGTTTCTGGAAGGATTACAGAACATTTTTAATTTCTCCTGTTTTCATGCTATCTAGACAGTTGCCAGATGTCTTTAGCATGGGGCTTCTAATTGGAGTCTTTGATGTAATGGAAGCAACACTATCTGTAGCCACCACCTGTGATTGCTTCAGTTTACGTTGTAGTCTGTCCTGACGGAGCTCCCGCCTGCAGTTTTTATGCCATTTAGATTCCTTGGCCACTACATTATCGACGGTTGCTTATACTATTGTCAGCTCTACATGCACATCAATGCCAGCTGTGTGAAAATGCTCCGAGTTTTCAATGAAGTTTTTGTATGTTTCCTCAGTAACAGATGTGTTGGAATTGGAAGGACCACAACGTATTTCTTCAGGAGTAGCTTTCTAACAAATTATGCAGAAAGCATAATGTCCATGGTGTACTGAAAAGGAAGAAAGTATTTAATTAAATACTTAATTAATGATTAATTAAATAAAGAGCCACGTTCAACACCAGTATTTGAGAAAAAATATTAAATTAACATTCATCCCTAAAATATAGTCCTCCTCTTGAGTCTGTGACGAATCGTCTAATATAACATATTTACACATGCGGGGTTTCAGGACTTCAAAACGGGGGGTGAATTGAAGCTTAATGGCGCCTCGACAGCAAGGGGGTAGGGGGTGGGGGTTCAAAACGGGTGGTTAGTACTTTTCATTCTATTCAAATTCCATTCAAGTATCTATATCTGGTAAAATGTGTACAGGGCTGTACGTAATAGTACATGAGTGGCACACTTACGCGGATGTAGTAAACATGTACTGCATTACGATTTAGTCTGCAAAGTGTGATCTAATAAGGATACATGAATGCGGTTTGAAGCATTGAAAAGGTTTTAATCGCACCTTTCGAACGCTTCAAACCTCATTCGTTTATCCGTATTAGGTCAAACGTTATAGACTCAAATGTAGTACTATGTACGCTTATCATACTGCCCGCAAAAGTTACATAATAGGTTTATTCTAATTTTTCTGCTTAACCGTTGCCTCTACGAAAAAGTTGATGGGAATATGTTTTGTGCAGAATGTTGTTCTGAAAAATTTTACAATTCTAAGTTTTTTGATTGGAGTAACTGTTCTTAAGATAAATAAAAAAACTGTTTTCCGACCGCCATTTTCCAAGATGGCGGCCAGTATGGCGGCCTGCCAAGTTGCCCCCTCCCCCTTCTAGTATTTAATAACACTGCCTAACTAACATATTTCAGCAGGTGGTCAAACTTTTACTTTCCATGTAACTCCCAATTTTTTTTTAGCATTGCGTTCAAACCTACTATTACTGAAACAAACGTTACATCGCCAATTACTACAGGTGGTCTCTTCTGGTACTGGTGCACATTCTGTGCATCCAGTTTGCTGTTTAGTATCTAGTTAATTCAGCAGCGTATCATCCTGGTTGCAACTGATATCAGATTTGTTGATCGGAGTGTGCCTTGTCATTAGTTAACCAATGAGTGACTTCTATAACATTCACCTAATGTTGTTTTAAGTATTGTATTTAGCCAGAATAAATGCCTAACAAGTAACATCTACACTTGTCCTTATTCTCTCCATAGAATAGTATTCTATAGTGCTTAGCTCGTAATGTGTTACGGCCAAGACACACCAACAGGTAACTAAAAGTCTGGCCAATCCTTAATGACGGATCCTAGTACACATCAAAACAAGACAAAAGGCCAGGAAAAGCCTTCCTTTCTAAGTTACGTAACTCCAGTAAGCCTCTCTGTCCAGCATTCCTGAAAAGCAGATGTTGTGGCCAGAAATGATAACGCAGACAGTACTTCATAGCTCCCCAGCAACAGCATTACCAGCCAAGCTGGAAAACATTGATACATCCTATACCACGAGCCACGGCTGTTTGACGTGATCTCATCATGAGTTAGCTACCGACGAATGAGAATAGCGACTCTTTGGCCATCTGAGTTGACTAGCCCAATCACTGATATGCACGTCATGGCAAACGGGCATGGTGCATGGTTTAGTGTATAGTAGAGGATCATTTTCTCCGCATCTCACTGAGCTTCGTTTATTGACTGCATTGACAATGAGGAAGCCCTTCAGCAGCCGGGTGAGTGTTGCCATACGATCTGACATACACCCAGTGTCTTTGAACGTGTTCACCAGCCAATGGCAAGATGTACCCAGGCTTGTGTTGGATCACATGGTAAATACATCGAGCACCTTTTGTAGTCAAAAAAGGCACAAACCCACAAATTTCTCTCTTTTAGAATGAAGACAATGCCAAATTGGAATTTCTGGTGCTCTGCATGTCACACAACGTTTATTTCAATAAAGCTACTGAAGACGTCTCCTCAACCACCTTGTCTTCTCCTCTACCTCCATATGGCTACCATCCACAAAGTTGTGAACATCAAATTAACAGGTACATTATGAAGTAACGAAATTGCAAGAAAGATGTGCCAATTGTAGTGGTTTGGAAGAATTAGATGGGAAATTATGAGGAATTTCTACAGTTTACCCTTAACTTCGGGGTGGTGGGGGGGGGGCTGTAACTAAAGATCGGTATATTTCCGGAACCACGTTTACGGGAATTTTTTGTCTTATTTTTGTTCATGGAGTACACCCTGAAAAAGTTTGGCTAGACCTTTCAGCTACACCCTGTATACATCATCGATTTGTGTAATCGTAAAGGGTTTGATGCTTGGGGTTCGGCTGTCCATGTAAAAAAAGTCTTTTACCTCTCGCACTCCACAGAAAAAAAGTCAGTACCACAGATTAACAAGAATTTAAATAAATACAATAACTGCTTATGCTAAAATAAAATCATGAGCCCATGGCTCATAGTGGGTAACAGTGGTTAGGACAGGAAAAAGCAACAGTTGAAGAACGGAGGTCACAA
This sequence comes from Lithobius niger, assembly GCA_023313725.1. Lineage (NCBI taxonomy): Eukaryota > Metazoa > Arthropoda > Chilopoda > Lithobiomorpha > Lithobiidae > Lithobius > Lithobius niger. The sequence continues at coordinate 23,608 of JAHWFP010016348.1, read as the reverse complement.
TTTATGGTAGTACGCTAGAAGCCATCAAAACCAATGCTACGATTTTACGCTCTTATTAATTATTAAATGAATAGTAAAAAGCGACATAGGTTCCAATAATACAAGTCTACTTAATAGGTCTAAACATTCAGGCATGCAATATAACCACTGTCGATTTTCTTTGGAGGCGCAGGGGGGGGGGGGGGGGGGGGAGTTAACGTCCACCATCCCCCATCACACCCAAGAAAATTTCCCATTCTGTTAAATGGACCTTAGTCGGAATTACTTAGATTTATAAAACAAAATGTAAATGAATAAAAAAAAATTAATAATACTTTGGCACAGCTATAGATAAAAAAAAGTGCCCTTAAACACGTTGATCCCAACCTACACCCATGTCAATAGTCCCCCCCCCCCTCCACTATTGCCACCTCCGTACCGGTTAGCAGATGAAAAGTTTAACTGTTGGCAGAGTTGAGGGGAGAGGCAGAAGTCGTTTGCGTTTGGTAGCTTGCTTTCTTGGGGTGGGGAGCAGTGAGTTAGGATGAGCAATCCGTAAATTGCAAAGTAATAAAAGTGCGAGATTCCAGACGAGTTACATCAATGACCAGCCAATTTCTAATTTCCTTCTACAGCTAAGTAATGCTTTGTCTTTCTGCTGCTTCGGAGGCAAAACCAACTAATGTACGTGAGGCCACGGCTGCCTTGAATACTGAGGACAGTGGTCACTACTACACCGAACAGTTCAACAGGCCGTTCTTGATTATTTCCCTGCTGTCAGGCAGCTAAAGAAAAAAGAAAAGAAACCACCCCTAGGTTAACAGTTCCGTTAAAGAGGCCCTGAAGCAAAAGAAAAAAGCTGGCATCACTTTGCAGAAACTCACTGTGCCGCTAATTATGAGGAGTACAAAAAAGTCACGAAATATTGCCACGGGACTTACAAAGTTTACAAAATTTATGAAGAAACAGAGGGCTGGGGAGTTTGTTAGCTCATAATCAAATCAATCAAATCAAATTGAAGAAGTGAGGAAAGATGAGCAATGTAGCTCTTATTGCCTAATCGAATGGACAAAATTGATAGTGTAATTCGCTTCACAAAAGTCAATAAATGGATCGACTCCTTTCTTGAAAAGATTCACACTCCTACTATTTTTCACAGCTGCAGGTAGCCTATTCCAGTTAGCCACCACTCGACGACCAAAACAGTATTTTGCTCTAGAAAATATCTGGTCTAAGCGAACACTGTTTCTTCTTCTAAGCTGTACGTCAAAGATCAAATGCGGATCAATATTGTATTTACTGGTAACAATCTTGTAGATATCGATTAATGCACCACGCTTCCTTCTGCCAGCCACGGAATGCAGGTTTAACTTCCTAAGCCACTCTTGGTAACTTAGGCAACGGCACGTTGGATCAGCTTTGTAGCCCTGCGCTGCACCCTTTCCAACAGATCAATATCCCTCCGCAGCCATGATTGCCAAATTTTAGCTAAGTAATCAAGCCGTGAACGCACAAGTGATCGTTAGAGCAGGAGGAATGACTTTTCATCTCTCACAGTGAAGTGACCCTTTAGCATGCCAAGTGCTGCTTTTTCAAGCCCACATCCAGTAGCATTTCACCATTCAACTTCATCTAGTCGATTTTCAAACGAATTAAGACTGGCCGCAGTAACTATAAATAATAAATAAATAATAAAATTGTTTAGCCGATTGTAAGAGTTCGGCAAGGAGACGGAAGGGCATGGCCACTGACACCGTTCCCATTTATTAAAAGGAAATGTTATGTTTTGGAGATTTAAAAACTCAAGAGTTGAAGCAGGCCAATTTTGCGGTGTGAGGAGATCACCGACAGGTAGAGCAAAATATTGTTAATCGTACGTTCGTTGCAGGAAACGTGAAAGGTCCACCTGGAGAAGGCCCAGACGAAAAGCTGATATGGTCTTGGACATGACAAGGTCGTCTGGCAGTGAGTTCCATGGATTCACCACCCGAAGAGCGAAGAAATACTTTCGACAGTCCAACCGTGGTTTATTAACTACCAGCTTAAGGGAGTGTCCACGCGTAGCTTTATAATGCGACATGTCAAAGAAGGGGGTGATAACTGGGAAATTTTCGTGTAAAATCTGGTAAGTCAGGGCAAGATCTGCATGCAGGCGACGCAGTTCTAATGGTTGTAGGCCCGCACGCAACAATCGTTTACCGGATTTCAAGTTTCCCATGTCTGGAAGTGATCTTGTAAAGAAACGCTGTACCGACTCCAAATGGTCAATGTCAGACAAAAGGTATGGAGACCACACAGGGCTAGCGTATTCAAGAAGTGGCCGTACAAAGACCTTAAAAGCCCAGACACGGGTGTTAGAATTTGCTCGAGCAAAACAACGATTTACGATGTGAAGTCTCTTGAAAGCTTGTGCAGTTATTTTGCACAGTGGGTAGAGGGTTTTAGGTCAACTGTGAACCACACACCGAGGTCCTTAGCCAAATCCAAAGTGGGTAGTAAACTACCGTTTAAATGAAAAGGGGCAACAGGGTTTGTTTTCCCAAGGTGAAAAGAAAAACATTTCTCCACAGAAAGTGGCAGTTGCCAGACTGTTGACCAGTCAGAAACAGCTTGAATCGTTGAATCCAGTAGGTCGTGGTCACTTGTGACAAGTACTTCCGTACTTGCCTTTACATCGTCAGCGAATTTAAGATTTAAAACATCAGATGTAGGTTGAGATGGTAATAAATCGGACGTGAATAGAACAAATAGTAGAGGCCCCAGGACTGAACCTTGGGGAACCCCACTTGTAACTGGAAGGCTAGTTGATAACTCCGTAGCAATGCGCACTTGCTGAGATCGATTCTGTAGGAAAGCTGTTAACCAACCTAATAGAGGGTTTCTGAAGCCAAGTCTGGTTAGTTTTGCCAGAAGTTTTGTATGTACCACGGAATCAAAAGCACGTTTGAAATCAAAATATATTACATCAGATGCAACACCGATGTCAGCAGCGGTTGTCCACCGATCAAGTGCTACAAGTAATTGAAGGGTAGTAGATCGTTTTGGGAGGAAGCCGAATTGATTGCAGTCAAGTAAGTTGTTTAAAGTGCAATATTCGAGCATGGTCTCCCGAATAAATGCCTCCATGATTTTACATGGAACCGAGGTTATAGCTATTGGTCTATAATTTTGTGGCAAGGATGCATTTCCCTTTTTAAATATTGGGGTTATAATTGCTTGAGACCAGTCTGTAGGAATTTTACCAGAAGATAGCGAAAGTTTAAAGAGATGAGTCAGAGCTGGTGCTATCTGCCAGGCAATCTGCTTATAAAAAAAGGCTGAGAAACCCTCTGGGCCAATTGCATGGCTAGGTTTAATGCCCGAGAGAGTACGCCACGTTTTCAAAACATCAAAATTTGTAGTAGAGCAAGTGGTGTTTGGTTCAGTGGAACCTGCTGGGGATGGCGGGATTATATTGTTATCCACCACACCACAAGCCACGAAGTAGGTATTTAAAGCATTTGCTCGCTCAAAATCACCGTTTAGGAAGTTATTATCGATCAGAAGGGGTGGAATCGGTTTAGCAGAACCAGTGGTATTACGATAATGCTTAAATAAAGCTGCTGAGTCCAAACGAGAATGCCAGACCTGAACAGCCGTACAGTAGGTTGATTTGGCAGCCTTGTAGGCTGCTAATGTGGTTTCATTTTAGGACCTTGCATAAGCGTGCCAACATTTTAGTTTTGCACCACCAAGTCGGCGAATTTCCCGCGGGCACTTGTGAGAAGTTTTGAAGAAAGGTTTATATTGCCTACAAAAAGCCACACTAGTGTTTAGTATTTCAAGAATGGTATTCCAGACCAATAGTACGTTGTCAGTACCGCGCAGAAAGCAAGATTTCCAATCAACCAGCGCAAGAATAGATCGAAGAAGAGGAAAATCAATCTTTGCGAACGTCGTGTGTGATGAGGCATTTCCCGAAAAATCACGGTTGACACAGAAAGTGACCATGGAATGGTCACTTGACCCCAGGTTTTCAATGACACAGGTGTTGTAAATAAGTCTAACATCCTGCGTAAGGATAATATCCAATACAATAATATCCAATAATACAATAATACAATAATATCCAATAATATCCAATACTACTGTCTTCTTCGGGCAAGTGGTTCCAATCATTAACAACCCGATTTGTGAAGTAAGAGCTGACTACTCTTAGTCTTGTTCTTCGTTTGAAGATGGTAGGTCGTGTCCTCTGTGCTGGTGTTTACGTCACATCCACAGTTGGTGGCTAAATATGTCAAATTATGCAGAATCTTGTACGTTTCGATTTAGTCGCCTCTCCTCCTCCTTTTCTCAAGAGAGGGTAGGTTCAGTTTTTCGAGTCTCTCTGGATAAGCCAGCTTTTTTTTTTACAAGAGAAGACAAGCCTTGTAGCTCTCCTTTGCCCTCTTTCGATGATGTTGATATCTTTGACCAGGTATGAGGACCATAAATCATTACCGTATTTAAAGATCGGCCTTGTAGGTCTTGCATAAGATGGCAAAGGCCTCTTCTGGAATATGTTTGTATACTTAAATGTTCTATGTTATAGATCGAGTATTTGGTTGGCTTTCTTGGCAACAGCTGCTCATTGGGGGACCATTTAAGTTCACTGTCAACAATGACACCCAGATCTTTTCTAGTATTGGCTACCTCAATGATTTGATCACCAAGTTTCTATTTGTATCACAAGTCACGCACCAATTTTTAATCACAGATTGCAAATGCATCTGCCGCCAAGCCCAAGAAATTCAGAGATTGCGTTATCAAACAAAGCCTCACCACATTCCGGTATGCAAAACTTAAAAACAAACGTGCAGTCCTTATTTCGGACCCCCTCGGAAAAGCTAACGAACTCAACAGTTACTTTGGATCTGTTTTCAAGCCTGCTAATCCAGTAAATACTCAAATTACTGCAACACGCTACAAGAAGCTGATACCCTCAGCGAAGTCACCTTTGCAGCCACCAAGATCCAAAAACTGTTGAACTCTATTAACATACATTCTGCTCCCGGCCCTCACAGCCTTCATCCTAAAAGACCCTAAAAGATATTGACCCTGTTATCAGTCCCGCTTTAACCCAACTCTTCAGTAAATCCATGGCAGAGGGCACTCTTCCAACCATGCGGAAGCTTTCACATGTCACTCCTGTCCACAAAGGGGCTAAGATTCTTGGTAAATAATTATCACCCACTCAGCTTGATCAGCACTCCCTGCAAAATCATGGAAAAAATTATTCTCAAAACTATGCTTAACTTTGCCATTGACACCAGCATAGTCCACTGGAATCAATGTGGAGGACTCCCTAGTCGGTCAACCATCTAAAATCTGATCCATTTCTTCGACAAGATCACTGAGGCTTGATGAGAATTTCCAAGATGTTGCAGCCCATTTTGACTTAGCTAAAGCACCTCACCTCACACCAAACTTCTGAGAGTTCTCAGTGATGCACTCCTTGCATGTCTTACATCTTTCTTCAACAAATGGCACCAGTAATGAAGTGTGGATGGCCATCTATCTACCTCAGTGGAAGTAGTCAAGTCAGTGGAATACCACAGGAGAATGTCCTTGGTCCACTCCTCTTCATTCTTTTCACGAATACCTTATGCAAACATCTTGTATGTACCAATTTTTCCTCGATGACACCTAAATCTTTGCCGTCTTAAACGATCCACTAGCACTGCTGCGAAACTCCAAACCGATATCTCCAACATGGTGTCTTGGATACAAGCTAAGGTCATGGATCTTAACGGAAACAAAAGTTTATCATTCTCCCAAAGTATGACACTTGTCGGCACCCTTTTGTTTTGTATCATTTTTTAGGTCTGTTAGAAAACCGTTAGTGTGTTGGCATCTATTTAACCGTTTTTTCCCCTTGCTATTGTTTTCTGTTTTTATCTTTTTGGGTTATATCGAGAATTCATAGGGTTGGGGAGAGTTTGTGACTGTGACCCCATACTGAAATGTCTTAGATTCATTCCTTTTAGTTCTGTCTTAGTTTTTAGAGGGCACCATGAGTTTTATGTGGGAATTTCTACTCAGTTTACACTCTAAAATTAAACTAAACTAAACTAGCTTGTATTTAATTATTATTTAGTTTAGCTTAGTTGTAATTTAGTTTACTTTAGATGTGGGCTGAAAAATGAGCAAGAATGACAGAGATGGAACGCATAGCGGTGCCCTCTGAAAGGACGAATGGAACTAACAGGAATGAATGTAACAAGTTTCAATAGGGACTTTTCAGAGTTACAAATTCTCCTCCCCAAGCCTATAAATTCTTGGTTTTATTGATATTGCTTTTTACTCTTTTGGGTGCTGCAACCACTTAATAAATAAATGACTAAATGAATAAACGAGCAAGCAAAAAAAAGTCGGTCCTAACATTCGTTTGTAGGTTCTGAAAACTAGAAAAGTAAGGCTGCTTGCTGCATTGACAGAGTTGGTGGGACTTGTTGACAATAATGAAGAGCTCGAAAATAAATTGTCTACAATGTGTTTGGATATGCACTACACTAAGCAACAAGTTAAAGATTTGCAAGAGTTGGGTAACAGATGAACCAACCGTCTAAAGAGTAGCAACCATCTAAAGATGAACCTGAGGTCGTGATTCAGGCAAGAATGTGAAGAAACGAGGTATACGATTGTGGCACAATTGAATTAAACAAACCTCAGAATGTCGTAATGAATCTTAATCATTGGTTGCATGAGTTAGAAACTGAGACAGAGCATAAAGGTAGATTCCCACCAAAACCGGAATCGGAATCGAATTGGAAACATAAGGGAAAGTGCACAACTGCGCATGCTCAGATGGTTTCTGTTAACTTTTCCGTTCCGAAATACGCCCGAACTAAAAATAGCTTTTCCGATTCGTGCTGCTTCGAAGTGCATATCGGTCAGCCAATTGCAGCACGCTTGTAAGGCACGTGACACCAAGGCCACACAATCCGCTCGCTACGAAAAAAGCATGACGCCACCGTTTGGGTTTGAAACTTGATCGAAGAAGTGTATTGTTTTATTTTAAACTTAATGCAACGTCATAATAATATCAAATAATCTTAAGTCTTTAAGTAAGAATAATACAATATATCATTGGCTTATTTTATGTATTAGTGCAAGTGGCCTATATAATAATCTGTAAACGAAAATAGGCTACTGCATTTGCTTACTCAGTTCAGAGATACAAAGTTTTTGTCTCAGCTGGCATTGTCCTTGAAATCTGTAGTGTGCATGAGCGCCACCACTTCCTCTTGGCGCTACTTGTCTTCCTTCTTCTCAAAACATGTCCGAATAAATGCCTCGTTGTTTTAAATGAGCGTCTCAACATACGTAAGTTTTTCTTCGACCATCCTGTCAACCACTGCAAGACTGTTTAATAATCTAACAGGTTATGGGCCCAGTCATTGTATTTTGGCTATTTGGTGATGAACAATTTCTATTTGAGGTGTGAAATTTATGAACATTGAGGGTGAACTTTTGCTTTTGCAACACGTTTTTTTTTTCATCATGGCGGATCTTGCACGTGTGTCGATTGATAAGTTGAACAACGACAACTACCAATCTTGGAAGTATGAAGCTGAACTCATTCTTCGTAGGGAAAACACCTGGTTTTCTTTAAACACTGTAAGACCTGTCACTACTGATGCAACGTATGCAGCGTGGACAATTGCCGATAGTAAGGCTATGGGAACGATTGGTTTGCTTATTGAAAAGAGCCAACATGTTCATACACGCCCAGCCACGAGTGCAAAGCAAGCATGGAACAGTTTGAAAGCGCATCATGAGAAGGCAAGTCTGTCAAGTACCGTACATATGTATGTGAAACTCGCCAGCATGAAATTGAGTGAGGATGGTAATGTCGAATCTTTATTACAAGAAGTTGAATCCATTGCTGACAAATTGATTGCTGTAGGAGAACCTGTGACAGATCGTTTTAAAATTGGAATGATGCTCGCTAATTTACCAAACAGTTATGCAACATTGATCACAGCTCTGGAATGTCGTGCTGAAGTTGACTTAACCGTGGGGATGATTCGTGAAAAGATTCTAGGTGAATACAAACGGCGAAAAGAATCAAATGATGTCACAGTTGCTGTGTGTAAGCAAGAATCAGCCATGAAGGTTCAAGATCAAACCAGCAGTGTACGACCCAAGCAAAAAACGAAGGCAACATGCCATTTTTGCCACAAGCCAGGCCATTTCAAAGCTAAATGTTTTAAGTATAAAGCTCAACTTAAAAGGGAGTCAGAAGGGCAACAGGCAGCAAAAATCGCTACGAAAACGATTTCTAGTGACATTGGTGGCATAGACGACAATATTGAACATTTTTGTTTTACGGCAAGAAAAGTATCGGATGATTCTGTTCAAAATAAATATCAGTGGTATGTAGACTCGGCTGCATCGTGCCACATGACAAATTCCAAGGAACATTTTGAATCTTTAGATACAAAAGTGTGTGAAACTGTGAAAGTTGCTGATGGGAGCACCATTAACATTTGTGGAGTAGGTGATATGTTTCTAAGTTGTGAGAAACCTGACGGTGGAACAAACAGTGTGCGAGTAACAAATGTCAGGTATGTGCCAGATCTCGACGGAAACTTGCTGTCGGTGCATTCGTTAACAAAAATGGGGTTAACAGTTTATTTCCGTGATGACAGCTGTGTTATTTCAAAAGGTAACTCAATTGTGGCAACTGCAAACGCAGTTAATAACCTGTACGAGCTCAACTGTAAGCATCGGGCAATGTTATCTCAACTCGAGAAAGACAACGAATGTCTTCACATGTGGCATCGCCGGCTTGGACACCGTAACCCAGATTCCATTAAACTTTTGGAAAGTGAAGCTCTTGCATCTGGAATTCACATCAACAATTGCAAACAGACAATTTCTTGTGATACTTGTATTAAAGGGAAAATGACCAGACTCCCATTTCCCAAGAAATCTACAACGAAGACTACTGAATCTCTCGATTTAATACACAGCGACCTATGCGGGCCAATGCAGACGCAAACAGTGGGTGGCAAACGGTTTATTTTAACACTAATTGATGACCTAAGCCGCTACTGTACTGTATACCTTCTTGCTAAGAAGAGTGAGGCTACTGAGAAGATCAAGCATTTTGTGCAGTATTGTTTAACCAAATTTGGGCGAAAACCAAAAGTGCTCAGAAGTGATAGTGGTGGCGAATATCTTTGTAACGAGCTGGAATCATTTTTGAAAGAGCATGGAATTGTGCATCAAATGACAGCAGCATATTCACCACAACAAAATGGGGTTGCAGAGAGAAAGAATCGAAGTCTTACCGAGATGGGACGTTGTATGCTTATCGATGCTGGTATGCCAAATCAGTATTGGGGTGAGGCAGTGGTGACTGCTAATTATCTGCAGAATCGTCTTCCTACCCGAGCTATTGAGAAGACACCTTATGAAGTGTGGTTTGGTGAAAAACCGGACTTGAAGCATGTGAAGCATTTTTGGGTGCAAAGCGTTCATGCATGTACCCGACGAGAAACGTCGTAAACTCGACGAGAAAGCTCTACAACTTATTTTTGTTGGCTACGCAGATGGGTCTAAAGCGTATAGACTCCTTGAAATTGCAAGTGGAAGAGTGTACATTAGCAGGGATGTTAAGTTTGTGGAATCGCATCATGATCAGCAAACTAATCAAATGGCTGAACCTGAACAACTACCTGCGGAGACCAGTCCACAGTGCAGAGGGAATTTTTCTGAAAATGAACACTTGAATGTTGACATGTTAATAGGTGACACTGTAGGCCTAGCTAACGATGAAGGTCAACAACCTGCTGGCACGGAGGCTCGAATAAGAGTATCGACACGTTCAACGAAAGGTGTGGCACCCGAAAGACTTATTGCGTCATGTAGCCTAGCTGAGGTTCAGTCAAGTGAACCGAGGAACTACAAAGAAGCTACTGCTGGACCTGACAAAGAAAAATGGCTAGAGGCCATGCAAGATGAAATCAAATCTCTTCACCAAAGCAAAGTTTGGGAACTTGCTGACCTACCTGATGGAAGAAAGGCAATAGGAGGTAAATGGGTTTTTAAGAAGAAAACCGATGAACTTGGTAATGTAAACCGATACAAGGCGAGATACGTTGCTCAAGGCTTCTCGCAAATTTATGGCCAAGACTACGATGAAGTTTTTGCGCCAGTTGCCAAGCAAACTACTTTACGAACATTCCTTACAATTGCTGGCAAACGCGAAATGGTCGTGAAACATTTCGACATTAAAACTGCTTTTTTAAATGGTGATTTAAAGGATGAACTTTTTATGAAGCAACCTGAAGGATTTGTTGTTAAAGGCAAAGAACATTTGGTGTGTAAGCTGAAGAAAAGCATCTATGGGCTTAAACAGTCAGCTAGAGTGTGGAACCAGAAAATCCATGCCGAATTAACCAAAGAAGGTTTTAATAGATCAGAGAATGATCAGTGCCTTTATTCTAAAGTTGAAAACGGTCAATGGACATACGTCGTCGTCCACGTTGATGACGTGATCATGGCAAGTGACAGTAGAATGCTGATTGACAGTGTGAGTGAGCAATTAGGTGTAGCTTTCAATCTGTGCGATCTTGGTGATCTGAAATTCTACCTTGGAATCCACTTTGACCGTGAAGATGGAATTTTTCACATTCATCAGCGTGCATACACCGAAAGAATCCTGGAAAGATTCGGTATGCAGAATGCGAAGCCATCCAAAATTCCTCTTGATCCTGGTTACGAAAAGCGTGACGAAGTACATGTGCCCCTGAAAGACAATGTGCAGTATCGTAGTGCAATTGGTGCATTGTTATACATATCAACGTGTACACGACCTGACATTGCAGTGGCAACATCAATCCTAAGTCGTAAGATAAGTAATCCTACTGAAGCAGACTGGGAGGAGGTGAAGCGTGTTTTTCGCTATCTCAAGTACACGCTCAATTTTAAATTGAAGTTGGGATCAAGTGATACAAACATGACTGATGAAGAAAATAACCAAAGCCCACTAATTGGTTATGCAGATGCTAATTGGGCTGGAAGTGCTACTGATCGGAAATCTAATTCCGGTTATCTTTTTAAGTTGTTAGGCAGCAGCATCAGCTGGGCCAGTCGTAAACAACAGTGTGTTTCTCTGTCTTCTACTGAAGCAGAATATGTGGCTCTTTCGGAGGCCTGTCAAGAAGGCATCTGGATTTCAAAGCTCCTCAAGGATTTCCAAATTGAATCACAAACCCCATTTGTGATGCTTGAGGACAACCAATATTGTTTGAAACTACTCGACTGTGAGAAAGTGTCGAATCGCACCAAGCATATCGACACCAGGTATCATTTTGCTAAAGATCTAAAGGTAAAATGTCAAGTTAGTTTCAAATATTGTCCAACTGAGGTGATGGTAGCTGACATCCTTACAAAATCACTTGAGGCTGTCAAATTACGAAAACTAACCTCAATGTTGGGAATTGACTGAGTGAACAATTTGAGATGGACATAATCTCTTAACGATTATTATCAGCATTATTGTGCCGTTGAGAGGGAATATTGTTTTATTTTAAACTTAATGCAACGTCATAATAATATCAAATAATCTTAAGTCTTTAAGTAAGAATAATACAATATATCATTGGCTTATTTTATGTATTAGTGCAAGTGGCCTATATAATAATCTGTAAACGAAAATAGGCTACTGCATTTGCTTACTCAGTTCAGAGATACAAAGTTTTTGTCTCAGCTGGCATTGTCCTTGAAACCTGTAGTGTGCATGAGCGCCACCACTTCCTCTTGGCGCTACTTGTCTTCCTTCTTCTCAAAACATGTCCGAATAAATGCCTCGTAGTTTTAAATGAGCGTCTCAACATACGTAAGTTTTTCTTCGACCATCCTGTCAACCACTGCAAGACTGTTTAATAATCTAACAAAGTGCGCATAGCTCGGTTATTCCCTGATTAATAAGAAGACACTGCTGCGATGCTTATAAAAACAAACAATCGTGGGTCGTTATACTGCGCAGTAGGACTACATATGCACCGTATGTTTAAAATAGCGTTTAAAATCTGGAAATTACGGCATGCTGCATGCGACACTGGACTATGAACGAAATCGTGATAGGAAAGAATAGTGATCTTACGTATCCTACCGTTTTGATTTCACATTAGTGCAAGTCCAGAAAACAAGCACGATCGGTTTTAGAATTCTGGATGGATCTACGCGAACGGGTGGGGAGAGAGACGGGGAAGGAGGGGTGGGTATGTTGGCCAGCCAGTTGATGAATGGTTCAGCTCTAAATACCTTGAGCTGGTCGGCCAATGCCCATTGGCTGATCGTTTTAGCCTTTCGATCTCGGTAGGAATGGTTGTACTTTTTGTTCCGTTTTCTGTTTTCCGATTTCCGATTCCTTTTCCGTTCCGATTTTGGTGGGAGTCAACCTTTAGTGTGCAGCAAAGGTCAACGTCAGTGAGGGATAAAAAGACTGAAGTCATTGTTCAAGAATATTGGTTTTGTGAACTCCTGGGACATTGGAAGGTGAGTGTTATAAAACATGTCTACATTAATTAAACATATGCATAAAGAGGGTGTCACAGAGGGTGTCACAGAGAGTGTGTTATGAATCAAACGGTGTACACATACAAGTATAGAGAACGTCTTCTGGCTTTCTATTCAGTATTATTAGGTGTTGGCAGGACGCGTCAATCTCTGCATTGGCTATATTTGTGGCATGAGAGACGGTTTCGCGCGCTACTGATGCCCTTATGAAAACAACGGCATCTTGCGGCAGAAAACATGGAGGAAACGAACCCTTGGGAACTCACTCAGAAGGTTCCTGCCTCCTAATTTGATGAGGTCTGCTGTCAATGCAAAAATTGACAGGTATTGTATATTTTCCTGTGGCAATAAGAAACGTAAATTTGCCGGTGCCCATGAAGGCCGGCTGAAATTTGTTTCCTTTGCTTGGGAAAATATACAATACCTTTACCGTTCCTACCTGCCCTCTTGAGTCACCTGCTGGCATATCGAGAGAGAACAAAAGATGGTTTACTTTCGTAACAAGCTATTTTTATGGAAGGCTGCGCACAGGTCCAGTTGGGTTCCCAAGCTCGCAGGATCCACGGAACTGAAAAACTCACGGATGTAAAGAGCATCATGAGAACATAATGCAAAAATTAACAGGTATTGTATATTTTCTCAGGCAAAAGAAACAAATGTCAGCCGGCTTTCATGGGGGGCAATCCTGGCTGGCAAAAAGGCTGGCTGGAATCAAATCGTGCAGTTTGCTTAAAGTAAAGATGTAGAGAACTTGTGCAATTGCATCTGGACCATGATTCTGGCCGTGGGCACCATAACTGCATAAACACATTGCAGTTGTTGGAAGTGTGCAAAGAATGTTTACATGGATCCAGGTGGAGAATCGTACAATGAAAGCCTTCATTGTACAGGAATACCAATGGCAGTACAGATGAAAAGGGTGAATTTGCTGAATGCTATAGGATCATGCATTGGGTACACGGGTAACTGCGAGCACTGGGGCATCAGATTCAATACGTGTCTTGGTCCCAGCTGTAAATCTCTGGCTTCTTACAGACCCGGGTTCGATCTTGGTGAAGGGAAGTGTACATGTACATGTTTTTTTCCAGTTGTTTCACTCCGGGAACTCTGGTCTCCTCCCTCATGCAGCAAAAAACAATTGTCCTGGAAGTGGTATCGTCCACTTAACATCTGCCACTTGGGCCTTCAAAAAGCTCTAAGCTTATTGGCCGACACCTTCTATTCTATTCTATGCATGGGTTGTACCAGATTAAAGTGAAGACTTTTTCACTAAAATCCAGCAAATCTCACCTTCAGCCAAGTAAACCTGCTCTAAGATTGAACATCAAGAACATCTTTGCAGTAGACACTGTAAATGTTTGGAACAAGCTACTAGGGGACGTTTGTAAGGCTGTTTCATTGAACTACTTCAAGGCACTCCACGTTAACTATCTTTCACTGAAAGAAATGTTGTGAAGCAGCATCAAGTCTGGCTCTTAAGCGAATCGCTTCATGCTCTCAAGTTGCATATTAACATGTTAACGTGACTTTTGCCTTGAAGTTATAAACTAAGGAAACATGCCAGTAAATCATTCCTAATTTTTCCTTTGGGTTATCATGACCCTAGATTTTAATTCTGCTTATCTGGCTCCCGTGGCTGAACCCTACTGGGGGAGCTAACAGCACTTCCCAAACCCCGTAGCTTGCTTTGTTCGGCCCCCTCAAAACTTTGTCCTGGCCGCACCACTGCAAGTACGACCATAGATGGTTTCTCCTACCTGTCTTGTGCAGTTGAGCTGTCCCTTCTCTCTCAATGCGTCATTCATCCCATGCAAACGTCCTTCCACTGTGCACAACTTAGTAAATATTAAAGTGACTATTCCTTTTGTTGTAAAACTGCCATAGACTCGAGGTTTCAAAGCACTCAGTGTGACGGCGTCAGCAGGAATCATTCTCAAGGCCGATTAGGCTAAAAGCTCAGTTTCTGCGGCAAATTAAACTTTTTACCTCACACGAACACTCGCCGAATCGTGGTTTCATCAAATAAATGCACCAATTGAATTCATCGTGGGATGCTCTTATAATAGTACCTGGACCATAACAGAATATCTTCTAGCAGTGACATTTAAAAAAGGATTTATTACAAAAGACTTAATAACGATACAATAAAATCTTGTGACTGTAGTTTCATGTGCAGTAACGAGAAACATTTATGTGTATCTTATTTGGAAGATATGTCCCTGTAAATATTCACAAACCACTGACCATATTTCAACAGGTTTATTACACCCATAAAAGCTGTAATCCACATTAACCCAGTTCACACGGAAGGAACTTATGACACTCTCCAGGGTCAATTTTTTTTTCTTTTCACAGTGGACAAGCACAGGCTTCATTAAATCTTACTTTTCAGAAAAGGCTTTGCCACATTCATCATATCCACTAGTGTTTTTTTTAGTTTTTTTCCACTGTGTAAAACTGCATCCCGTTTAAAATAAGGCTGTGTCTCCAGTCCCGGTGAATTCGTTGAAAACAGGGCTTTTATGTTACGAAAGTGAACCTGACGTGCCTAACCTATCTTAATCAATTCTACACTAACCTAACTTTGCCGAAAACCTGTGCTTTTAGCCTTTTATTGTTTGCCTGGATCCATTGGTTGCTTGAATCCTTTTATCGTTTCCTGAATGCATAGTTTAGTCTGTGTTCTCTGAACCCTCTCCTATCAGTGATGAGCATAATCTACCCATAGAACAGGATGAATAGCATCGTGATCAGTCGTGCTGGTGTGGATAACTTAATACGCACAGTAAAGGAATGTAAGGCCCCTGGTTCTGATGGCATTGGTGCTACAATCTTACGAAATACCGCTGACATCAGCACAGATTTCTTTGTGTTTATTTTCTCAAGGCCATATTACCAGACGATTGGTTGCTGGTACTTCAAATATGGGGGGGGGGGGGGGAATGATGTGAGAAATTACAGGCCAGTTGTTCTTACATAAATTTGTTGTAAAATGCTTGAGCATATCAATTCATCATTAGGGAGATGGTCAAATTCTTAGCTAGTGAAAACTTTGGCAAATATCTGTGCTAAGGCAAGCAGTGAAGTTTGATTCTTTCACAGACTTCCGAAAGGTGCTATCCCTAAGGTTCGCACAGCGGTCTTTAATGCGGTGATAAGACCTAAGCTGGATTATTGAAGTGCAGTGTGGGACCCTTACACAAAGAATCTGTCTGACTGCTTGGAGAGTATGATGGGCAGAGCAGCTAATGCTAATGGTGCGTGAAAAACCACACATTGCAACTGTTTTTCTTATCCTAAATGGAAACACAATATTGAACCCTTCCCATTTTTTGCTCTCCTCCTGATTTTATTAGTCGTCTCGTTAAAGTAAAATGTTATAGGTCCAACAAAAATAATCTGACCGAGTCCTATTTTTCCCCGTACCATCATTGAGTGGAATGGCTTTGACCACGATGTCACGTATGCTTCGCGCGATGATGTCTTTGCTAACATGCTGTTAGCAGGTTGTCGGTCACTTACATGTAGCCACTGTTGCTGAGGGATTCATCGTGTTTCTGTTTCTTTTTTTTTTTCCCATTTTTAAATTGCTCTTATCTGAAATTGCTGTTTTGCTCTCTTAGGGCGGTACAATTATTTGTAAATAAATAAATACTACTAATCCTGGCAGCGCGTCTAAGATAACCAGGCAGTGCGTCACAGGATATCCAGGGCCACTGGTGAGAAGAGGTCGACCGCGTTCCTTCTCCAGCGTATTGGGGTGGCGGTTCAGCGGGGAAATGCCGCTTCGATCCTGAACACCATTCCTGCCAGTGCCTCCCTCGACGAATACATCATTGTGCTTTGAGTGTTTTCGTCTACTGTGTGCACATTTGTCTGGAATTTTTGCTTTCATCTGTGTGCCGTGCCCAGTTACGAATTTCAAAACTGCCTTTGTTGGGTCGAAAACACCTGTTTGTTGGTTTTGTATTGCTGTTTTCGTTGTGTTGCCTTTGTTTGTTGTTTTTTTTTAATGTTCTTTGGTTCATTTGCACTTGTTGTTATGCTCTCTTGTAAATTTGTTTTGTAATAAAAATTTGTTTTAGATAAGCGTGAAATATAGTTATGATACAACCGGGACTAGAGACGGTGCGTTAAAAAGAATTAATTTTTGCAATTAATCTGCTGTACCTCACTGGTTTCTTTTCGCTGTTTACATGAAAGTCGCGAGTGTTTCGTTAAATTCTTCTTGTGCGCAAATGCCTTACCACACTCTGCACATTCAAACCATTTCTTTCCACTATGTACAATTGCGTGAGCTCTTAAACTGGACGCATTAGCAAAGATATTTCCACATTCTCCACATTCAAACGGTTTCTTTCCGCTATGGACAAGCATGTGCTTATTTAAATTATGCTTGTGCGCATAGGCTTTCCCACACTCTGCACATTCAAATCGTTCCCTTCCACTGTGTATAAGTGCGTGAGATCTTAAACCAGACCAGTCAGCAAAAGTATTGCCACACTCTCTACATTCAAACGGTTTCGCTCCACTGTGTATCACTGCGTGACGTTTTAAACTGTCCTTATCCATATAGGCCTTTTCACACTGTCCACATTTAAATTGTTTTTTTCCAATGTGTACAACAACATGCCGCGTTAAATTGCCCTTCTGTGTAAAAGCCATTCCACACGTACCACATTCAAACTGTTTTTTTCCGTTGTGCACAAGTGCGTGACGTTTTAAATTATTTTTGAGGGCAAAGGCCTTTCCACACTCACCACACTTATACTGTTCCATTCCATTGTGTACAAGTAAGTGCTTCGTTAAATAAGACTGGCAATAGAAGGCCTTTCCACAGTCACCACATTTATAAGGTTTTTCTCCACTGTGTGCAAGTACATGCCTCTTTAAAGTGGACTTCATCGTAAAGGCTTTTCCACACACCCAACACTCAAATGGTTCCTCTTCATCGTCTTCTTCAATTGCAGGTAATACTAAATTAGAATCGTCCGGAATGGATATAACACTCGCCATGCTCAAACTATTCTTCCCACCATGCATGTATTCTCTCTCTTCGAAATTCTACTTGTCCACAAAGGCCAGTCCGCTCCAAGGCAAATTGGGATTGAAGCTGCGTTATTCACTCCATAAGGAGTGGAGCGAGAAAGGTAGGTGTTATCTCACTTGGCTTTGCTAGACTCACGCTATATTCAAACTGTCTTTCGGTCGCGCTTTCGGTAGCTTCCTAAACGACCAAACAGAACGAAACAAACGCACCACTGTTGGTAACAGTTTGGCTCATTCCCTGCTAATATCCATGTTGATGCGGCTTGATTGACGTCAACATCGTCAGCGATGAATCTGTTTCGTCTAAATTGTTACTTCGCGCATGCTCAAACCTCCACCCCAGCAAACCACCTCCCTGAGATGGTTCGCAATTTGGCATTGCTTTCGCCTGGTCACATTTATTAGCCAATCCTGGTCAAATCCATTGGCCAGGTCAGGTCGCGGTGAAGGCATGACGTATCGAATACTCTGCTGAGCTTGTTGAGCTGTATTGTAGTTTAGGAAGGTACTGAACGGCTGACACAACATCACTGCGCACGTGCGACGTCAAGTTTGGAGCCAAACTGTCTGTAACATTGGTGCGTTCTGTTCGTTCTGTTCGGTGCTTCAGGACGGTACAAATTGTCACGCATGTATGTAGTAACGCTTTTCTGAAAACGTGTCATAAATAATGTCTGCTTCCACCAACGGTGCCAGAAGGCAGTACGTGTCAGGTTCTCGTAGGAGGCGGAACTTGAAATACAAAATGGCGGCATCGTTGCCATAGTAACCCAAATAATAGTGACCAAACCTGCGGAAATTGACAAAATACTCGTGCGTGGGCAATATTAGAAGTTGAAGAATTTATTCTGTGTTCGATTCAAACTGTATATAGGTCGTTACAATAAAAGCAACCCACGGAAAAAGCTTCAGCCTGAACGGCCGATAAACACGCTTCTCAGACGTTCTCGGAGCACAAAACCATGTTTTATACTATGTGGCTCCACTTGTAACGACAACCTGTTTTAAAATTGAATGTTGTATTTAAAAAATTAAACTTGATCAGCCAGTTCTGGTCTTTCTTTTAATTATTTTAATGTCCTAATCTAAATTATGATAATATTCTAAGCGATTAATTTTGTATTCTGATCGTGATCAATTTGTTTTAGCGACGCTAAATAGTTTTGATCCCTATGATGCTTTGCGCTTCCTGTTACTTGACGACAACGCCCTCTCACGGTAAATCGCTGAAAGCGGGAGCTAGTTTCGTCCAAATTTTTACCGTTGTCAGAGAAAGAGTGGCACTACCTATCAAAGGCGCCAGTAGAACGGTAAAAAGGGATGGGCTCGAAAACTCAGAAAGGGAGAAATGAATAATCAAAAGGGCAAAAAGGTTAATCAACTACCCAAAACCCCTGACACATGTATTAGAAGTCTTCACTCCATCCCTTGCCATGTTGGATAGGAAAGTTTACATTTATAACATTTTACGCTCGCAGTATTTTTGTTGCACCATTTTTTTTTACGCTTATAAAGGGCAGCCAGCCTCAAGAGCCCCAATGTAGGGGCACCCTTGCTACCTATATATTATTTTACCCTGGGCAGGGTAGATAAGTAGGTAGTGACGCTTTTCTGAAAACATGGAATAAACTAATACCTGCTTTCACCAACAGTACCAGAAGGCAGCGCGTATCAGGTTCTCATAAGAGGCAAAACTTGAAATAAAAAATGGCGGCATTCTTCCATGGTACCATGGTAATAGTGACAATACCTTTGGAAATTGTCGAAGTAGTCGCATGTGGGCAACATCCGAAGTTGAAGAACTTATACTGATTTCACACTACTAAATTCGTCTCGCGCCAATCGCGAGCCAGGTTCGCGCTGAATGAGCCAGCCCTGGGCAGCTTGTTTCACATTTCACATTTAAAATTTGTAGCGGCCGTGGTTGGTGCATTTAGTGGGTGGGGTGAGTCGTGCAGTCTTTATCCTACAACAATAGGACTAAGAAGGGGAGCAGCATGAGGAAGAAAGGTCTTTTGTTCGCGTAGAAAGATAATCCGGGTGAGGATTATCCCCTGGCGCGCGCCAGCACGCTTTGCTGTAGCAGCCAAGCTGGCTCATAAACAACCAGCCGCGCTCGCTGGCGCGAGACGAATTTAGTAGTGTGAAATGGTGAGCGTGCGCCCGGCGCGAGACGAATTTAATAGTGTGAAATCAGTGTTATACTGTGTCGATTCAAACCGTATTCGGTTCGTTACAAGAAACGTGAACCACGGAAGAAGCTTCAGCTTAAAAGGCCATTACATCCATTTTGACATGAATGTTTTACTTTTGGATTACTTACACGATAACTAAACACAAGACATTGCTGTAAGAATATGTTATATGCATTCGATACAACAATTTAATTATTGCATCACCAAAACATGCATTGGGTACCACCATTGCTACTCGCGGAACAACCGATATTTATGCTGACAGATGGATCTGTTCTGTTTTGACTCAGACGACAGATGGAGCCGCTGTTCTGTGTGAAGCCCGCAGAGATAGCTGTGTTGGCTGTGAATTGCTCAAGCGTCTGATGGTCTTAGCTGGCCACTACTGTCGTGCCATTCGCTTACCAGGTACTTAAAGAAAAAACAACTAACTTCACTTTAGAATGAAGATTTTTTTCGTGCAGGTACTTCCTTGCAACAAACGCATTCGGCTTGTGTCCGGATGCAGCTGCGAAACATGCACGAATTTGGGCGACCAATATCTATCAGTAACGCCCTCTTGCGGGCTAGAAAAAATCTTCATTTTCAAATGAAGTTATTTAGCTTGAGTAGATTCGAAAACAAGTCCATGTTCGATTCCACCTCCCTTGTTTTTTTCTTTAAATAACTGGTAAACGAACAGCACGGCAGTAATGGCCAGCTAAGGCCGTCAGACACTTGAGCTACTTGCCACCAACACAGCTATCTCAATGGGCTTCCCACAGAACAGCGGCTCCATCTGTTGGCTGAGTCGAACCAGAACAGCTCCATCTGTCAGCATTAATTTCGGTTGTTCCACACGAAACAATGGCGGTACCCATTACATGCTTTGGTGATGCAGTAATTAAATTGTTGCATCGGTCGTACGTAATGTATTCCTACCACAATTTTTGTGTTTAGTTATTGTGTAAGTGATCCAAAAGTAAAACATGCATGTCAAAATGGTTGTAATTGCCCTTTAAGCCGCCGCTCATCATGCTTCTGGGAACACAAAACCATGAGTTAGACTTAGCACTGCTCGTAACTACAACCCGTTTTAAAATTGTATGTTAAATTGTATGATGAAAAAAAGTAAAACTAGATCAGCCAGTTCTGATATATCTTAAACTTATTTTAATGTCCTAATCCGACGTACCATATTTTTTAAGCGATTAACTTTATATTTTATCATGGTCACTTTGTTTTGATGATGCTAAATAGTTTCTATCCCCATGACGCTTTGCGCTGCCTGTTACTTAAAAGCGCCGGTTCACCATTTCGATAGCGTTGCCCATATTCTAAACACAGCATGCACGTTCCAGATTCTCCGTCATCCAATAGGCTGATGTGGGTCACGTGATCTCGTTTTAGTTATGAAAATTCGCAGCGTTGCTGCGAAGTGTTGTTCCTTTTTTGTAATTTACGCTATTTTCTTTATATTGCTTGAAGATTCTACGATGCTGCATCTAGGAGTTGACAAGGTAAAAAGGCGCCATTAATGACAGCACCCTCTGGTTTTAAATCGTTGAAAGCAGGTACTAGTTTCATCCAATTGTTTACTGTTGTCACAGAAAGAGTAGCACTGCCTATATATTTTACCCTGTTGTAAGGAAGCATAAAAAATTAAAATGATAAATGAAGGAAATCTTGGAGCTAAATGACACCCAGCTCTAGATTTCATTTCATAACCTGGACGGATGGCATCTGTAAATTGCAAGAGGTACCTCGATTGGCCTTAGCCACCATATACTATGATTCTTAGGCGGCATTGGCCTACCTGTCTTGTGCATGCTAATTATGTAGGTGCAGTCAAGATAATACAGGTGAACCATGGTTACATCTTGGACGAACTACTTAATGGACATTTTACTTAGCATAGCCGCCACTGGAAAGCGTGTTCGCCAGAGACTGTTCCGTTGAGTGCCAACGGTACCAACGGGCTCGGTTGGGCTTAATTTATTCTAGTATTTGTTTTCAACGATTTACCACCAGAGGGTGCTGTCGTCAAGTGTTTGGCATTACTAAAACAAAATGAAAATGATAAGAATACTAAATTAATTGCTTAAAAATATCATAAGCTAGATTAGGATATTAAAATAATTTTATAGTAGATCAGAACTGCCTGACAAAAGTTTTATTTTTTCTTAAATCTAACATGCAATTTTAAAATGGCTTGTAGAGATGAGTGGAACTAAGCATACAACATGGATTTGTGTTCCGAGAAGTGAGCTGAGCCTGCATGGTTCACATTTCTTGTACCGTACAAACTAAATACGGTTTGAACTGAACACAGAAAATGTTCTTCAACTTCAAATGTTGCGAGTATTTCATCAATTTCAAAAGGTACCGTCGCTCTTAGCATGGGTCCCACGGTGACGATGTTGCCACGTTTGATTTCAAATTTCACTTATCCTTTCGCCCTATTTTCCTTGTTTAGGCCCACAAGTGCAACGTCGGTTTTCCCGTTTAACTCTCATCCCCAGGAACTTTGGAAGGCTCCGCAATCGCAGCTGCTGAAGATCGGAACACTAGCAAGTTTACAGGTAAATGACTATAAGCATACTTAAATCGTCCATTAAGTAGTTCGTCCAAGGTTACATTATATCTGTAAAAGTTTGCAGCAAGGCTATTTACATTGCTGCCTATTATCCATCATGTCACTTGCAACTTGGTACTTCTTGGCTCACCCTTAGGGCTGCGGTCCCTCGAACCCAAAATCGGCATTCAGTTCATTGGCGACGAGGATGTCCAATCACCCTAAAAGTTTCAAAAACTAGAATTTTCTTTATATAACTTAAACACTACAAGTATGGTAAACCCAGGCATGGGAAACCATGTGATACTTTATTCTAGTGTAAACTTAAAATTACCTCCGGTATTTGGAGGCTGACAGTTAGTACCTTGAGTTTGGTGACTTTTGGCAGGTCCACCTTAGCACGGGAAAGCATTTAGGAAAGTAAATTGTGCTGCGATTCCGATGTCTGGCCAGCAGAGGAGTACATACCGACACCCTGGGTTTTTACGGTATTTTGGGTCAAAATATCAGAAGATATTTGGTTCTTGTAAGACGCGTAAGCCGTAAAGGGCAAATAATAATAACAATAATAACAATGCTCAAAGCTGTTCAGAGACAGCTTGTGCGAGCTTCACAATACATCCTATTCATTACACTTTCTTACTCAACATTCCATCCTTAGCCGTAACGTACAGTTATGTATCCACCCAAAACCAAAACTGGTAAGAGAAGCCGCCAAGTTTACAAAAAGGGTCGGCCATTAAGTAGTGATATCATTCAACCAGGGAGAGGCCGCCAAGGTTAATCCTATTAGCCAAGTTAATCGCACCTACTAATAGTTCGAAGGTTAAATGAAAACTGGAAGGTTGCTACTAGCGGTAGCAATCTTCAAGTTTTCATTTAACGTCCAAAGTATTATTCTGTGCGATTAACTTGGCTAATAGGATTAACCTTGGCGGCCTTTCCTGGTTGACTGATATCACTACTTTGAGAGGCCGACCCTTTTTGTAAACTTGGCGGCTTCTCTTACCAGTTTTAGTTTTGGGTGGATATCACGATTTTCATAGGCCTGTGAATGACCAAAAATTCCACGGTGTAATTGTCACCCCTACCTTTTTTTGTGTGGAGGTATTTTATTGTATGAATGTTCTCATTCATAAATTTCACATTTGCTATTGTCATTCCAAATAAATTAATAACAAGCGTAACAGTATGGTAATTGCAAGGACCTAATCAATTCCTATGGAGCGGTAGCAATCTTCAAGTTTTCATTTAACGTCCAAAGTATTATTCCGTG